>OU015494.1:100135970-100340970 GCA_907164885.2 Dolomedes plantarius | reverse complement strand
TTTTACCTAAATTACATAAAAATGATTCTCAGTATAAATTATGTTTGTAGTTTATTAAAATTTAAAATTTGATTGAATCTTACAGATTTGAGTTTGCAGCAGGATTTCTGTTTTAAAGTGTATTTTTTTAGCATAGCTTGCATCTAAAACAAGTAGTTTCATTTATTGATCTTACAATGAAAACAAATCAAGAATATTTTCCGAATGTGCTTGAGGTAACCTAGTAGTAACGCGTTGAGCTTGGAACTGGGATATCTAGGCCGCATATAGGCACGTTAAATCTGTAGACCAAAAATTCATTCTCTGATATCAGAGAGGGTGGGAGAAGGTACGAGCCCCCTATACGTCACCTGTGTGAGGCTCTGTCAAAATTGAGTTAGCACCAGGTGTTGGTTGTGGTTCACCTATATGGTGAACCACAACCAACACAACCAACCACATGAACCACAACCAACCTGGTTCACCTATATGATGAATAGTTCTGTGTCAAAATTTAGAATAAAATATAACTAGAGAATATTTGTGTGATGTTAACTTCAAAAGTTTAGGAAGTTGTGTATTCTGTATAACTACAGATTTCAGATGCGTTACTATTAAAGTTTTAACCAATTTATGAAAATAATACGGAAATAATACGTTAGGTAATTACATTACCTTGTAAAGAAATCTATTAACGCTCTTATATAAGCAGTTTTAACTTCTTTAAACTAACTTTTGAAATAACGATCACGTTCCGGAAACAATTTTTAAAAAAATTACGGAACTCTATTTTTAAGTTCATTCATCTTAAGTTCAATAGTTTTGTAAAATTAAAGAACCGGAATAAGATCTCATTTTCCTTCCACAGTAAGTTTAAATACATAAACTATTTCAGATGTTTCCTTCATTACTCAATTATCAGTCTGTTCTCTACGGAATCAAGTCTGCATAAAGGACTTGTAAGAATACATTCATATAGGTACATCTCTAAAATACTTTCGGCTTTCTGAATGTTTAATGTAAACAATCGGTTAGCCGTATATTACATACAACAGCAATGCCCATTTCTAGCTTTCTCAGACACTCATACTTATGAATATGTATACATTATCCTGAGATACGAGTTTAGGTACATAGAGACAATATAAAGTTTGCTGAAGACACATAAAATTAACGCATTATTCATTGTATGTGTGGCTAATGTCCCTGGGGGATGACGACATTACACCCCAGTTCGGTGTACATATGAATACACGACATAGAAACAGACAAATGACACAAACACAGAAGAATTTTATTGACAAGCGATGACACCGGTGATGGACGATGGGTTGCAGCTTCCCTTTCTAGACACGGCTCCATTTGCAGGCGGAAGACTGACCGGTTCCCCAGAATACAGCCAAGTCTTATGCGGGAATCGAACCCGCACCCCCGGCGTGGCAGGCTGATGCCTTTAACCACTTAGCCACTGGGCGACTTTATTCATTGTACATAAAATAAATAACTGAGAATAAAAAAAGTCAATTATGTGACAGAGAAGAATGTGTAATTAAACGATTTCTTTGTTGAAAAGAAAACAATTAAAAAGGATTTTGGAATTACTTATAATATGGGAGAAATTAAAATTTTTGTTAATTGTAGTTACTACAAAGAAACGTTCACCTACAAATAAAATCACGAGTTTTCATGATATTAAACACAAAAGTTTTGGCTTTATTGAAATTGAAATGTAAAATTTTCAAAGAAAAATTGTCTTTAAATAAGGCATTTTCGAAACACAATAGATGAAATAATAAGATGGAGTCAAGACCAGATGGATGACGTTTTAAAAACAGAAGGCACAAATGCGTTAATAAAATCTAATGAGTTGGTGAAAATACACGTCTGCATATTTCATAGTTTTGACTATTGCTCTCAGTTACGTTATTTTGCGTCAGTGTGTAGGAAGATTGTAAGGCTACACATATTTAAAAATTTAAAACTCATATTTCACTCTTTTTTTCTAAAAAATGCAAAAGTTTAATGTAGGTAAAAATTTAATGTATAATGTATTAATCTCTAGGTTAGGTGACTCTGTTCTGTAGTGCTACCCATATAACATTGTCGCAGTATATGCCCAAAATGCTTCTCGCTACATATTTCTCATTGAAATGGCACTTAAACTATCCACAGTTCTAGCATCATATAGCTATCTGTTGTATAGTTTATACTATGGTTAACTTTCCCATCCCTCTTTGAAAAAGGAGAAACATTGTATATTAAATGCCATTTTCTATTTAAGAATAAGGAATCCCTTTTATTTTATTCATATGCTTAATATATGAATACGAAATACATTTAAAATTACATATCCGGGAAATATGAGTTAAAAAGATAGGCCATAAGGCAGTGAAAAAATGAGGGAAATAAGGGAAATAATAATATTGAGATACTGATTGCTGAAAAGTATATTTGAGAGGTGCACGTGAATTATTATTTATTTCATATTTGATATTAGGCCCAAAATGCATTCATTCATGCTTCAATGTACTTTAATGCCAAAGGGTACCTCTTCCCTGAGAAATCTTAAATTTGAAACAGATTTTTCATGCATAAATTTAATTCCCACAAACCGAGCATATATGCGTATCGCTTCAGATTTCTCTTGTTCAAATGCACTATACTAAATGAAATCATCTAGGTTTTGAGATTTACTGCGGAATTCAATAAGCTCATGCATATAAGATTGTAATTGAGTAAATTATTAAGATAATTGTGCTTAAAAATTTCAAATTACAAAACTAATTTCAATTTTCTTTAACATTTTATGCAATAAATGGTATAAGAACTTACACTATAAAAATTAAAGTTTTTTTAAATTGCAGATTTATATTTCACACTATTGCCAATAAATTTGGAGTCCTATATTTCACATATATATTTTTTCTGATAGATTTTGGAATAAATAAATTCAAATTGAAAACTATGTTGAAGTTCTAAAATAGAGCTCAACACAATTTCTGCTCCTGAGTTGCTGACATTCTCTCCTTTCGACAGATTTTCTTGTGTTCTAAAATGCAAACGTTCTTTTGTAAAATTCAAAACATCTGCGATGACTTTAGATACATGGTCGATCTCTTTCGGTCTTTAAGTTTAAAAAAAATCGTTTAAGCTACACTGTCTGTGAATCCTTCAGGCTATAAGAGCAACAAATCGATATGAAGAGGAAGCATCAGCGGGTAAAAAGAGCGAAAGGGGTTCACAGGTACTTCAACGGCGATTTTTTTTTTTCACACCAACGGTTTTATTCACAGCACTCACTGACTTCCGCATATATACAGAGATAAATAACAGATGCATGAGATAACAATGAAGTAACACATATTTCGCAGCCGGAAATATTTAGAGTTAATTATGAGAATATTTGAACAAACTGGGGAATTGATAAAAGAATAATTGATTACCGTACATAAAAAGAAATAAATAAGATATGCAAGAGATAAGAATTAAATAACACATATATGGCAAACACAAATTTTATACAGTAAATAATGAGAATATTGAATATTTGTACAAACTGGGGGAAAGATTAAAGAATAATTGAAAGCTGCACATAAACAGAAAATAATAGAGATGCATGAGATAAAAATGAAGTAGCACATATTTCACAGACGCAAATTTTTTAGAGTAAATTACGAGAATATTTGTACAGTCGAGGGCAGTGCTCCGCAACCGCTGTGCCGTGGCACAAAAGTGTGCCGCGAGATGATCTTGACTGTGCCGCTGTGATTTTATCGATTATGATAATAAAAAAATTAACCACCGCATTAAATAGAAATATTTCTAAGTAAAATATTCCCCTAACTTTTTGTTAATCAGTAATTTTTCTGGATCGAAATTATACACAAAACGAAAGCATGTTGTTAGCCATACATTGTATGTATGCTCGAGCGTCATATTTCTGGATTTCAGTTAAGAAAGAATATCCACAAATTTCTGACAAGGCCATTGCAATTTTGCTTCCATTTTCTACGACATACTTATGTGAACAAAGTTTTTCGACACTAGTTCTAATTGAAAATGACAAACGATCATATTTAAAGGGCCTTGACCATGAACTGTAGCTCTTTCTATTATAGAGCCAAATATAAAACTAGCAAATATAAAACACACATTTATGAAAACAATAAGAAATATCTCATTAATAAATTAGTTATGTTTAAATTAACTTTGATTTATTAGGATTAAGTAAAGACAAAAAAAAATTTAATATAAAAATTTAAAGGTAATTTTTTTTACTTGTAAAATATAATTTTATATTTTTGTTCTTGTGTTGGTGTACAGTTCAAAATGATTTATATAAAACTTTAATGATTATAATTATCTTGATACATAGAGCTATTTTGTTGTGATTTTTATCTAATAAAAACATATATGTATTTAATGTAATTTATATATTTGCAAGCTTTTTCTTGTGGTGTGCTGCGTAATTATCGAAAAAAACGTTGTTGTGCCGTGGGAGGTAGGTTGCAGAGCTCTGGTTTAGGGAACAGATTAAAGAATAATTGACTGCCGTTCATAAACAGAAATAAATAAGGGATGCAAGAGATAAGAATGAAGTAACACATATTTGGCAGATACAAATCTTATAGAGTAAATTTTGAGAATAATTGTACAAACTGAAAATAGATTAAAGAATAATTGACTGCAGCACATAAACAGGGATAAATAAGAGATGCATGAGATAACAATGAAGTTATTTCGCAGACACAATTTTTTTAGGGCAAATTATGAAAATATTTTTACAAACTGAGGAATAGATTAAACAATTTTAGAAAAGTGATACTTTTTTAAAGTCGCGATATGTTAACAATAGGTATAGAATTTAAATATAGTACAACATACCGCGATTCATAAATATTTAGATGTCATAAATAATATCACCGAATTTGAGAGTATTTTCAAAAGATGAGTTAAAAAATCCTATTTCTGTGAGAAGTTTCAAGGTACATCATCACACATATTTTTGCAAATACATCTGCACCCTTTTTTTTAAATAATAAAAAATATTCTGAAAGTGTTGTAGACAGATTTTTTCATTTCCAAGAATTGCAAAAATGTATGCTAATTATATATATATATATATATATATATATATATATATATATATATATATATATATATATATATATATATATATATATATATATATATATATATATATATATATATATATATATATATATATATATATATATATATATATATATATATATATATATATATATATATATATATATATATATATGTATGTATATATATATATATATATATATATGTATATATATATATATATATATATATATATATATATATATATATATATATAAATATATATGTATATATATATATATATATATATATATATAAATATATATATATATATATATATATATATATATATATATATATATATATATATATATATATATATATATATATATATATATATATATATATATATATATATATATATATATATATATATATTACGATTACCTTCCGTTGTCATGTAAATAAAATCAGAGTAAATAACGGATTGCTTTGTCTTTATCTAGAAAAATAGAATTAAGTTAACGTATAGTAATAAAAAATTTCTCTATTATATAAAAATATGCGCCAGACATTTTTTTTCTTTTACCACGATCCTAGATAACAATTCATGTTACTTTTATAAATATATCCTTTAGCTGTTTTTAAGGCAACGGTAAAGTGTAAATGTTTTAACGGCGTTTGTTAAAAATGTTTTCTATTATTTAAACATAAAAATATATTATATTAAATTTACGGAATT
Organism: Dolomedes plantarius; assembly: GCA_907164885.2. NCBI lineage: Eukaryota > Metazoa > Arthropoda > Arachnida > Araneae > Dolomedidae > Dolomedes > Dolomedes plantarius. The sequence goes on along the minus strand of OU015494.1, from coordinate 100,335,158 downwards.
AAATTATCCTGTTTATCTACATTTGAAGCATATTTTTGTGCTTTGCAATGTTTCTGATTTATACGTTTTAACACTTCTGTCTTTAATCCTTAACAAAAAGAAAAATTTGCCATACTGTAATTACTTGCAATTTTTTGACCGCAAAAATATGGATACTTCAAAGGGTACCTATTTCATTTAATCTTAAAAGTCACTATACTGAATACATGCTGTTTCATATCGAAACTTTATATGGTAGATATTCCATGTGATCCGTTTTGTTAACTTCATGTCTACCATTTTATGAAAAGTTTTTAATTTCCTCATGATAAAACTCTGAGTCGAAATCATTAACCCATACTATCTAGGAGGCCTTACAATTGCATAAACCTTCACCATTTCTATGTTGTAACAAAACTTAAAATAACCAAAAATCAATGATAAATGGTATCATGGATACTGCAGATACGATTAATCCCGTCTATATCCGCTATATTTTAGCTGTATTTCTTGCTGTATGAACGCAGGCATATATATCGTGATGAAACACGACTCTTTGAAAATCTAATATCCAAGAACGACTGCAACAATGCAGTTTTCATTAAGATATATTTTATTAGTGTATGGTATTCTTGTATCTGTGTTCAAACATTACAATACAGTTCAATGAAGAAAACTCCCCACTCTAAAAGGAAATGTCAAGGGAGCTTCTATAACGTCTTTCAAGTTTTGTAGAGAGAAATTTATGGTGAGGTATTAATAATTAAATGAAATAAATAAGTTTCAAATATAACTCTAAATTATTTAGTAAACATGATTTGATACTTATTTTCAGACATATTATTTTTATATATTATTATATTTTGAATAAAAAAAATTACTAATTTTTTTCTCCCCAGAACCTTTTGTGATTCCTGGAATACGACTTGAAGTTAGGAAAATGATCGACTTATGTATTTTGTCAATTCTAAACAAAATGAATATCCCACTTGTTTCGAAAACATAGCTGAAGAGTGCTTCTTTTCGTAAGTCGCAACTTTTACGTAGTATTAGTAGTATTAAAATTAGTAGTTTTTAAATAAGTTAGTAGTTATTATTAGTAGTTTTTAAATAAGTTAGTAGTTATTATTAGTAGTTTTTAAATAAATATTAATTGAATCACTCGTATATTCTCAGAAAGTAGATGCCTCTCATGGAAAATATACAAAAGATTTAAGGACTATTGAATGAGTTTCGAGATAGTGTAAATTAGAAAAGAATCGTTTAATAACATATCGTTATTTGAAAACAAAATCTATATATAACGTTTACTATAAAAGATACAGGTCAAAGCATTTCTAAACTCGATAGATGGTCTAAATTCCAGACATTATTTTAGGTGATTATAGTAATTTCCTCCTTTTTTAATACGATTCAAGATGTAAATCAAAATTGTAGGGGAATCAAATATGTTAAAGAATGAGTATACAACACTCGGGTAATGATACTGTTTTACATTATAAAAAGAAATTTACTTTCCCAATTCATATTATTAAATAATATTATATGGGGAGGGTCAAATAAAACCATATGTAAAATAATATATATTAATTGTCAAATACCAAATAAATGTTTCCATTCACTCAAATATTTCCATAATTTTTTTATATAAATTGCATTTGAATATTATAATTTTTGTGTGATTGTCTCACAGTTATATAATATACATTACTTCAGGTGAGTTTGTATTGATGTTGGAGAAAGGTAATTATAGATTAATTCGGCAAAAACAAAACACACGATTAGAAAAAAACTTACGTAGGGTCATTATGAGATCCATTAATTTTTTTATAATGAGAAAACAGAGCAAAGCTTATCAACACATCCAAATACATTAGTATAATTATTTTTTATATATTCTGTCGTTGGTTTAAGGGACTTAAGCATCGTCAGAATACAGATTCTTTACAGTAGATTTTGAAGCTGGCTTATCGCCAGGGGATTTTGCAATTCCAATCAACGACCAATTTCCCACAGCATTTTCAATGTAATTGATTTCTTGGATATTTAATATTGTTATTATTACTTCGAAATATACATCATAAGAAAAAGTTAAAAAATAAATTCACAGATTTTTGCTGTAAGTGACCATGCCTTTCACTTTATTGAAGTTGACCTTAAGAAAATGATTACTGGAATACGAATTGAAGTTAGGAAAATGTTAGACTTATGTATTTTGTCAATTCGAAACAAATTGAATATCCTACTTGTTTCGAAAACACGGCTGAAGAGTGCTTCTTTTCGTAATTCGCAACTTTTATGTAGTATGTAATTTATCATTTTTAAAACGACTGTTCACATATTCAACGGAATTTTCATCATCACTCTTTAAATAGTACCTCTGTAATGGTCTTTCTGGTTTTCCACCTTCACTTGCGAATAAAAAGTTTAAGTATTTTGCATTTATCATCTAATTTCTTCTTTCTCCACTTTTTGGAAGCCTCACTGTAGAAATAAAAAGTAAAAAGCGTTTTGCTCGAAGAAATATATTTTAATGCAATTTTATATTAGTTTGTTTGAATCTAGTATAATTCAAGCACTTGTAAATAAAAAAAGTTGCTATATAATTCCTTATTGATGTAAATTATGTTAAATATTAAAATAATAGTAACTGGTTTTCCTAACGGTTGCAAATTAAACAGCATAAAAGAAAAAGTATTTATTGCATTTCTATATTAAAAACTGCACTCATTAATACATTTCATATCCAGTAATATTTTAAAATACAGAATATTTTAATAACTTTCTTAAAAAACTAAAATGTGATAAAAGTTTAATATGCAATAGATATTAGTACATATACCATTAGTATGAGTATAGAAGATATCAAATTTTTGTATGCAGTTTAGAATAGTTCTTGCCAAAGTAGAAAATTTTTTAAAGTTATCTATATTTTTCCCAAGTTTTTTATCATTTAAAATGTTTGATTAAAATGAAGAGATCTGTACAAAATATTTAATCCCTAACAACTTAAAACCACAATCAACTATTGCGCTATAAATAATTAATTCGTGTCGGGGTAAAAATAAGTTATACGAGGAAACGAGTTATAGTCAATATTGAAATATTTGGTTCTCAGTCAGCGGACAGACAGACGTTTATATACTACTTGTTTTTAAGGTATTTTTTCATGTAAAATACTGCATAAATCAATTCTATATTTGCGAAAAAAGTTCTACTCATGAATAGGATAAATTATTACATGTTTTACTTCATATACACGGTTTGAAGCAGTTTTCCTGTGATGAAGAAAAAAAATATTCAATCTCGCTGTCTTCTCAAAGTAAACATTAAAGTAGTATTCATATGTAAACGACGATAGCTTTTTGTCTTGATTAAAAGTATTATCGGATAAAGAAACGAAAAAATATTTCATTCCACTTCTCTCTTTCAATTTTTTATATTACTGATACTTCTGGCTACAATGATGGTTTGTTAATACGAAAAGCTTTTGCTTTTTTCAAAAAGTGTATATATGTATGTATGTATATATTATATAAAATGTACAAACATTTAATGTTTCAACAAATCATTATAGGTGATATTATTATAGTAGAACCGAACTACTCAGAGTTTTTTTCTTTGAATCCTGTACAATAAATGAAGCAGATATTTCATATCTGTTTCTATTCAAGAAATGAAGCATCATTTTGAGTTCATATTACTTTGTTTCACAGTGTTTAAGATAAAGCGCAGAACTTTCTAACAATCAGTATTGATTTCCTAAAAGTATACTTTTTTATTTGTTCTTAAGCAGAGTTTGAGATCTTAAAAATCTTTAGATAAAAAGTAAAGAAGAATGTTGATAAAAGTGCCTCAAGAAATGGAATATAAATTTCCTGTTTCATTTTTATGGGATGGATTATCAATGATATCTTGCATTAGATCAGTTAGACAAGAAACGCAGCTGTAGCAAACTATCCTTTTAAAAGTGAAAAATGTCTGAATTCAATGAAATTTTTTAATTGTTGAACCATATCGGTATTTGCTACCGCTTATTTTTTATAGTATCTTAAAAAGTTATGTGTTTATAATTATTTGTCTTGTAAATACTATATGTTATTTCACACTAACATTCAGTTATTAACCTACTATGTAAATATTATTTGTTAGATCTCTACAACTGTATTTGTTTTAATAATTAACAGTTGGATATTAAACAAATATATTGGCTATTAATTTAGTCATTAAAATTTTATTCTGTCTCATTCCGTTTATTTCATGCCATCTTTTATACTTTTACATTTCAATAATTATGAATATTTAATTCTGTTGAATTTATTACGATGTTCATCAACTGTTGATTATTCCAAAATGTGTTATTTAACAATAAATTCTTAATATTCCTCCTTAAAGAAATTTTTCTTATTTAAAAAATGACAGATTGCTTTTATATTCAATATTTTTCACGTTCTTGATATCACAGGATGAAGAGTGTGCCAAAAAAAATCAATTATGTGTCCATTCTGTTGACACGGATTGATGTATTTGCATTTTAGAATTAAACTTCAAGCCGCAAATTGATCGTTTTAACAAATGTATACGAGTAGGATATTTTTTTTCTTTGATAAAACGAAAATTTCAGTAAAACTTGCTTGGCACGAAATGTAAGTGGTTCATGGGAAAGATTAATGAACACTTTCTAGGATTTTTTCTCCAACGTAGACTGCTTTTCAGTCATCAATCATTTTCTTAAGGTCAACTTGAATAAAGTGAAAGGCTTGATCACTTACAGCAAAAATCTGTGAATTTATTTTTTAACTTTTTCTTATCATGTATATTTCGAAGTAATAATAACAATATTAAATAACCAAGAAATCAATTATATTGAAAATGCTGTGGGAAATTGGTCGTTGATTGGAATTGCAAAATCCCCTGGCGATAAGCCAGCTTCAAAATCTACTGTAAAGAATCTGTAATCTGACGATGCTAAAGTCCCTTAAACCAACGAGACAATATATAAAAAATTAATTATACTAATATATTTGGATGTGTTGATACGCTTTGCTCTGTTTTCTCATTATAAAAAAATTAATGGATCTCATAAAGACCCTACGTAAGTTTTTTTCTAATCGTGTGTTTTGTTTTTGCCGAATTAAACTATAATTACCCTTCTCCAACATCAATACAAACTCACCTGAAGTAATGTATATTATATAACTGTGAGACAATCACACAATAAATTATAATATTCAAATGTAATTTATATCATAAATGATGGGAATATTTGAGTGAATGGAAACATTTATTTGGTATTTGACAATTAATATATATTATTTTATACATGGTTTTATTTGACCCCTCCCCATGTAATATTATTTAATAATATGAATTGGAAAAGTAAATTTCTTGTCATAATGTAAAACAGTATCATTACCCGAGTGTTGTATACTCATTCTTTAACATATTTGATTCCCCTACAATTTTGATTTACATCTTGAATCGTATTAAAAAAGAAAGAAATTACTATATTCACATAAAGTAATGTCTGGAATTTAGTCCATCTATCGAGTATAGAAATGCTTTGACCTCTATGTTTAGTAGTAAACCTTATATATAGAGTTTTTTTTTCAAATAACGATATGCTATCAAATGATTTTTTTTTTCTAATTTACACTATCTCGAAACTCATTCAATAGTCCTTAAAGCTTTTGAATACTTTCCATGAGAGGCATCTACTTTCTGAGAATATACGAGTGATTCAATTAATATTTATTTAAAAACTACCAATATATATTACTCGTAGAATATACGGTTGATGTTCTTAACTGTATTACTGCTTTACAGGTGACGGATTTTGGTTATTGAAGTTTATGAATGAATAATAGCTGGCAAATTTTAATTTTATAGGAAAAGAAAATGCAAAACTCTTTAGCTACATTAAACCCCTTTTTTAATCTAGTAATATTTCCGGGGATAAATTACTTGGAAAAAAATGGAATACATTTCAGTCTTCCATCTTGTAGAATTATTTGTAATTTTAAAGAAATTATGAATAGTTTTCTAAACTTTAGTTTATATTTCAAATTATAACTTATTGTAATTTTTAAATAGATTCTCGTAAAATTATCACAGGACTTTTTTTGAATAGTAGATTTTACATTTTTTTAGTCTGTGATTGAAAATAAAGCTACAAATCCGATGACACTGTTCTAAAAAGAGAAATGACAAGAGGCTTAACCGTAAATACAAAAGGTGTTAAAGAAAACCTTTTTGAAAAAAAAAAACCTTTATCATGGTTTCATTTTTAAAATCTCAAATTATGTTTGTACCGAGGAATTCGTTCCAGAAATAATTAATTTGGTTGGGCTCATAACGCACGTTAAATTAATGTAAAATGTCTAATTCTAAATAGTTGTCCCTTAAAATAAAATAGCATAATTTCTACACCGTTCCCTCGACGTGTGTGTTCTTGAGAATTTAGCCGTGCCCATTTATCTTAAACCGTAAAACTTCAAACATAATTTGCTAAGCCAGGTGTTAGTCTCAGGATTCCCTTGCTAACTTTCCCTAAAATGCGCTTTTATTGCTGGTAATTGCAGGGTGTTATTATAAACATTCAACTAGCCTTTGTACAGGGCATGCCGTTTTTACGTCTGTCCCCATAATTGGACCATAAAATCGGCTCTCCCTTGTTCGAAAGTTGTTTTCCCACGTGTGAAATTGGCGCCAGCTTGGCGTGAAGGCACTCTCCGAAGTTGTTCTTTCTCCCCTCGTTCGACCAATCATCCAGTGGCGCGAATTTCGTAGTATCAAGGATAAGCCATTCACGGGCCTCCATTTTGGCGGCGCGCTCGTTGTTCTCCTCTTGGCGAGGTTTCGGCATGGCCGGGTTCTTGTTATTGGCCATCAAGCGCTCGCGTAGTTTGTTTACTATATTTTTCCTTCCATAAGCTTCCATACGCGTGGCACGAGTGGTCTGTCTTTGTTAATTGGCGCTCGTTATGGTAACCCTTTCTCGTTATGGTAACTCTCGTTGTTAGTGATCTCATGTCCAGTGATGAGAAGAAATACCAGAGAGCCATATTTTTTGGGAGAGAGTGGTCTCTTATATATTTTGGAAGTTTAAGCACCCCATCAGTTTTGGCTCTGCCAATTCTGCATCGGAGGGCTATTTTTGTACATGGTGAATGTTATTGATCATCTTCAGTCTTTAGACCAATGCGGTCATTTTTTTGTATTTCGCTGCAGCTCTGTAAATATGTTTCATATTATTCAAGACACGCTCCATGTTTACTGATGCCGAATAAATTACTTGTTATAACTACAAAACGAGACTGATACCTTCCCCACGATATCACAGCCCATTTACCTTTATAATGTTTTAAATATTTATGTGCTTTAAATTACAGGATTATTTATGATATGTCGAAAGTAAAGTTAAAATCTTCATTTTAAATATTCAACTTTTGCTGGTTTATTACAAATGTGAATATTATTAGAAAAATATATGGTTTGAAAGCAAATAAAATACTGCAATCTCTCATTTTACTTTTTTGCGTATTACTTGGTATTTAATTCTTTAAATGTATAAAATTCCCTGGGATTTATTTCGTTCTAAATAACTGGAAATTCTGACATTTTTAGTCCTTTATAGTTTGGAACAAAAATAAAACAAATTAATTCTGAGAGTATGGAAAAGACATAGTTTACAAAAGGAATGGCACACCTTACACTGCTAAAAAGATTCTGTTTCAAATACAGAACCAAAAGTCTTAAAGGATAAGCTATCTAAATTGCATAACAGACGCGTTCTTTTATAAGTACGAACTGAAACTTTTGCTGAAGGAAATATATTATTTTAGTACATTTCTGAAGTAGCTTCTGGAGGGCTTCATTGTTTTGTTTCCCACTAAAAATTATTCTGTGCTACGCGGAAAACTACAAGTTATTTTTTAGTATTTTGAGGGTTTCTTAAATTGTTATGTTCATTACATTTGAAGTAAAGAGTTTTCATTTTTAGTGAGTTGAAATCATCTATAATAAAATCAGTAAATCTATGACTAGAAAAATGTCAATCGAATGAAAATGATTTCTAAGGAAGTAATCAGTTTATTGGTGTGTTTCAGAGAAAGAGGAAAATTATAACATAATGCATAATTCATAAAAGAAAAAAAGGATTAAAATAAACACCATAATGGAAGAGACCACCAATGCATTTCGAAAATCACATTTTTAAAGGCTGGGCTTCACCTTCATAACGTCTACAAAGGTATTCTTTCAAAAATTTGTATCGAAATTTTTTAAGTAGTCAGACGAGGGAAAATATTAACTTTCTACTTTAAACTCTTTTAATTGTGGCCAAACAATTTTTTATAGAAAATATAAGAATAAAATTATATTCTTTATTGTGATGGAAACGTCATTCGTTTGTATTTCTTTGCGATATAGCTGTTTTCTTTTAAATCATAATGCATAAATAATATTTCACGCTCTGACAAAAACGTATATTTGAAGAGAAAAATGTCCTTAAAGACAGGTTCATGACACTTTATTTGAAATTTTAAAAAAACCTTACTGTTTTTGATTTACCAAAAATCAGGCTCAAGCTAATATCCATGCTATTATACAAAATGTTTGTTTCAAGACTAATAAAAGTTTTCTCAATTTTCTTTCCTTTATGTTTAATACTATTCTTAAGTTATTCATAAGTATTTTAAATATATGTCCAGTAATTGTGCCATTAGTAAAAAATATCTAGATAACGAGCGCAACTTTAACAAGTTCAAGTAGAAAAAAATAACAACGAAAAATAGAAATCAAAAACAAGTTTTGAATCTCATTATTTAGCAATAAAATTGAGACTTTTTCCTTTAACTTTTTGAAAATGAAAGAACATCGTATTCTTTGTCACTAATTATAAAGTTTTTTCCTAGAGTGTAATTATGTGAAGTACAATGTTATGGTATTTAGAAAAAGAATCTTGCTTCGTTGTGTGTATTAGTATTCTGCGCTTAGACCGTCAATTAATGTCGATAAAAGCGAAAAAATCCGTATTAGTACATGGAGTTTTTTGATACTGGTGACTCATTTTTCAATAAGAGTTTTTTTTAGATGTCTTTCATATTTACAAAGTACAGCAAAAAATAACTTTTTTAATAAATATTCTTTTAATAGAGCTCATAATACAGTTTTTCATTTTTTTCTTTCTTTCAGATTTTTTTTCTTCCTTCAAACTGTTTAAAACCCATAAATATCTTAACATATATATACTTGTATGCGTAAGGTTTTGTAATTTTTCAAACGCTTAAAGGTTATTAATCTTGTGGATATTAATTGACAGGAACTATAAAATTATAAATAAGAATTCATGACATACTTCTTAAGATAAAACATATCACAAAGAGAGTCTTATATAGAATGTTGTATTTTCAGAAATGATGGTAATACCAAAGCGGAATTTGAGTTTTTAATGAATATTTTTCTGAATATTCGTTTCGTTGTAAGATTTCATTCTCAAAATTTATGAGTAAGGCATTCTATATATAACTTTATCAGTATATTATTATTCTATGATAGTCATGCATACATTTTATGCACATAAGTAGATGACCTGAAGTACTAAAACATAAAAAAAGACAAAATTCTTGCAGATAACAAAATAAACTTATGAGTATTATGAGCGGTGGATACTTCAGAAAGTTAAAAATAAATTACATAGTAGATACTCAGTTATGATATTCACTGAATTTGGTATCAGATTTAGAAAATCAATCTTAAAATTATATTTATAGACTGTAGTGTATTCATACGTTAGAAAATGCTTACAGTAATACCCATCGTTAAAAAGGATATCTCATGGATAAAATGAAGCATAAGTATCAGAATCATATAAATAAAATTCCAAGTTTCTGAGAGGGTATTAACTTAAGATTATTAGCGAAGATTTAAAAACAAAGCATCAGTTCCCTAAAATAATGCAGAGTACAACTGAGGTAAATATTGAAAATTATAACCTAAAATTTAATTTTGGAATCGTAGCTACACCCGATACCCAACAAATCGCACGTGTAAACAAATCTCTGTTTCTACTCAAATTGAACAAGTCAGGAATAAGTAGTGGCTCTATTCCGGCTTCCGATGGACCTCTCTTAATGTATACATCACGATTGATGTCATCACAATCCTAATAATTACAATGATTTTTTTCTTAGTCGTGTCCTAGGTTAAGGATACTATTAAGGGTAATAAAGACATCTTCAATGGGTTGCATTGGAATGCGAATTTTTAAGTTTAAAAATATTTTTAAGTTTAAAAATAATAAAGGGATATTTCTCAATACTGTTGAATTTTTTACCACGAACATTGGTATTATTTTTATCATAATTATATATATAAATATAAACACCTACTTTTGTATATATATATATCACTGACTTCTTTTATATTTTTAAATGCAAGAAATAGGAAATTATTTATGTAAAGGATATTTGTAGACGTTTCTTAAAAAAATAATCTTAATAAAAAATAAAGAGATCTCTTACTATGAGAAAATTTGCGTGTTTACCAATATATTATTTATTAACCTACAGTATTATTGAGGAAAATAATATGTTTTTAACAAGTAAGGTAGTTACGTTTCATAAATGGTTTTATGCATATGGCAATATGTTCTAACGAGTAATTGGAAAATAATTCTAATCCATTATAGTCATAATCTGTGAATGTTAAAATATTCCCGAAACCTCGCAATTATAAGCATATAAACACTAAATACCTATCATTTTATCAGCAAATTTTTATTCAGTTTATATATTGAAAGTTTATTTTGCGCTTGTTTTCTTTCCGACAGCACAGCTTTATTGGAAAACAAGAACAGGAGGAATAGTCTGCACCATCTGTGTGGAAACGATCTTCATTTTGTCATCAATCATAGCAACAAGAGTAGCAACTTTTCCAGGTTCTTCATTACTATCATTTCGCCAATCATTTGTTGCCTCTGGAAGGAACGCGAGCCACACACTCTGAGGAAAACAACAAGAAATGATGAAGCGGAATGGATGTGCCCAAATGATAACGTCTCCATATTTGGCTCCAGACATGTCGAAATAATATCTTGGAATGTATGGGATTGAAATAACAAGCTAAATTTATTTATTTATTTATTTATTTATTTTGAAGGGGTTTAGAGAGGAGTACCTTTAACAGCGGGAGAAGAATAAAAATTGTCAGCATTTTCTCTTCAGTTTTTATAAAGAAAGCATTGGCATTTGAAAATATAATAGAATTTTTTTAAACGAAATATATTTTTTGAAAATGTTAGAAAAACTTGACATTTAAGTAGAAGTTTTTTGTTGTAGTCTGAAAAAATACTTATGTATTTTATTTTAAACCCTCTCGTTGAAATATATTTTAGTATGAGAAACTAAATTTCACATTTTCTTCCCATTTTTATCATCCATCTATCCTACTGAAGTTTTATTTTCGGTAGCAAAGATATTTTAAAAAATGATAAACGTATTCAGGCATTTCAAAAGTAAATTTCTAGTAGCCACTGGAAAAAAATATATGGAAGCCGAAGCATAAAACTGAAATACACATTTAACGTCTAAAGTAAATTAGGTGGCATAAAACAGTATTATAGGAAGTAGACTAATGCTTAATACATAATACTTATGCTATCATGGCAGCTCTAAAACAAATCTTAATTAACACAAAAAACATATAATATGGGGCATAATATGCATCTACATTTGCATAGAAGTAAAAAGAAAACTTTATCTGCGGAGTATTCATTTTTTTACCTCACCATTCACTGCTTTCAAAAAAGGCAGTCTGACTTTTATGGACTAAATTGATGACTGTGAATGAAAAACTTGTGCGTCGGAAAATTATAGGATGTCAAAGCAAGACACCATGAAAGAGTAGCAATCTTGGTAATGTGCTACAATTTTTTCTATTATTAAAATTCCGCTTGTTTCATCAGTATTTTTTCAGCAAATCTGATTTACTCTTTCTCTCTAATCATTAAAGTACAGCAGTAAATAAGTTATATCATAACTAAAAATTACAAAATATGATGTGTTTGGATCATTATACAAAACTATTTTGATTTTAATTATAGGTATAAAATTGTATTCAAATTTCCCTATATGAGATGAGTTTCCTTTTTACAATAACACTGTTTTAAGCATGTGCTTATTCTTCCAAAAACTTTCCCAAAACTTTCAAAATGTATCGAGTAAGTTAATAAATATTTCACATAGTTTTATTTTAATTTTTTCTTTATCTAAATAAACTACTTGGGTTGAAATATAATCAGAGACTGCAACTGTTGAAAAAATGATACGATGATGCAAATACCAGAAAAAGATGTGACTGCTATGGGAGTTGCGATCTAGGCAACTGACATAGTTTGACACGTAGCTTTGTTAATCATATGTAAAACAGGTATTACGTATTTATTGCAGGGAATTGTAGATCCCAGTATATTTGAAAGAGCATAAATATTGGTCCATGAGTTGCAGGGGTGTTACTCAACGGAACGACCTTAATGGCGTTTGAAACACATTGTATCGAAGATTGTGATAAGATATCTAGAATGGCACGTTGTCACATACAACCGGGGATATTAGGAAACACAAGTGAAGATGTCTAAGAGATAAGATAATGTGTTATTTACAATGCAAGAAAAAGCTGTCCCAACTACAAAAACCATCTCAGTCGAATACTAGTCTGATGAATCTCTAAACAGCAAGTCACTTTCGCTATTTGAAAAGTTTAACGTTTGCGCTGCAGACTTAAACAAACATTTAACGACTAGCATGCAAGGAATAAATGTAAAAGGGAAAAGGGGTATAAAACATCAGTCGCTGGAGTGTTATAACTGCAATAAGGTTTCACCACTAGTACGGAATATGCATGGTGAAAATATACAGAAAAGTAAGGTAAAGATATTTTGTTCTGATTTTCAAGCTTGTAGGAGAATCCTGGTTACTGTAGGATATATTTGTAAAGTCATTTCTGATTAATTTTTAATATTATTTGAAGTCATTTCGCGTATGCAAGAAATGAATACGTTATAGAACATCATATGCAGTTAGTGTTGTGGTAATTCTTCCTCACTAAGTTTTTAATAATTTAAGCAGAGCATGTATATACCCAAGCATAGTTTATTACGTAGAAAGTCACGATTTGCAACATATAATGAATGGCTTACGAGAACTACCGTCGCAACTTCCACTGATCAGTTGAGTATTTTGAGAGATTATTTTAACCGAATCAATTCGTGATCAGTACAAACAAAACTAGATCAACTATACCTATTAACTAGTATGAAAATACGCATTCTTATTTTCATACTAATTATTATTTTTTCTGTAATCTACACAGTGTTTCACGATCCTACACTCACTTATGCTTAATTTGCACTTTTAAAAATTATAAAAACTTCCATTTGCTTACAAAACTTAATTATCTGTACCATACTCTGTAATTTGTACGTGCTACTTCCTTTCTGGAATTTTTTTTCATTATTTCATCGTTTTACAACTATATAGTATACATAAATCTATAACACTATTAAAAGTAGGATTTGTGCAAAGCTATGCCGAAACTGAAGGTTTTTTTTTGTTTCTCAAAGCTTTAGATTCCATTATAGTTAATGCATAAAAGGCTCATAACAAACAGCATTTGGCAATTTTATTTTCAAAAAGAGTATAAATCTAACAAGTTCAGGAAATTAATCATGTTTGCCTGAATCGGAAGTTCCTAATTCCCTACAAATTTAACTAGGAAATACAGTACAATTAACAATTATTTCTTTTCGTCCCTAAAGACGGTTCTTTACACGCTGTGTGGTTATAGAATTTTTAGTTATATGCTTCTTTAGTAACAATAGACCATAGCCATTGTTTTAAATTTTGAATTAGGTTAAAATTCAGGCATATAAAAAATATAGCAAACTTTTTTATGCAATTGATTACATTTAAGAGTTGAGTGTAAAAGTCAAGAAAGTTATTTTTATTGAAGAAAGGTATTTTTACTTGATTAAACTCCAGTAACTTAGTTCTCAAACATAGTAATGGCATTTGAAAATCGGTCTTCGTCATTTGGAGTTAAAGTTAATACATTTTGCTGTTATGGCGTTCCTTTTAGCATCTAAAAACCAGAAAAAAAATTACCATACGATCATGTAGCGAGTTTTATGTTAATCTAACGGTGTAACGCAGAATTGTGAATTTCTTTATTCTTGTTTATATTTATCTTTTGTCTTTGTGATTTAAATTATTTTTTGATTCGCACTTCAAATAAGGATTTATCTTTGATTGAAAAATTATTAGTATATATTACTAGAATGATTTTTTAAATTTTAATTCTCTAACTATGCGAACTAAACCTAAGTTTACAAGAATAATATTGAAGCTATTATTGAAAACCTGAAAACTTCGCTAGCTAATAAACCTTTATTAGAAAATGTTCTAAGGTGTATACGTAAGATTTATGTACATTTGGATCTTAGCACATCAGTTAGTAGATGGTAAATAAAATATTACATAAAAGAAATATTAAAAGAAAAAACATATGATTTATTGAAAAATGCATACTTCTCTCTAAAATTTAAGAGAAGAAGTAAAATTAGTTTTTTCATATTATTTAGATTTCGTTGATTTTGCAACAATTTCGAGAAATCAATAACTTTTCATTTTCAGATAAAAAAAATATAATAATTTAAACGTTAACCATTGAAGAGAGATACTGATGACAAATCAGTCACTTCCTTATAAAAATCCATATGCATCTGTCAGAGAATAGAGGGATGCGATGCAATAACACTTAAACATAGATTCAAACAAGAATTCAGTAAAGGAGTAGAAGAAACTTGTCATGAAACGCATGTCATAAGATTTTCCATAGTCAAAAATCGTATATGGCCAGGAAATGTGATTAATGTAAAACCTAAATTTTTTAATCATAGTCGCAACTTTCATCAAATATAAACTGATTACAAAAGACAATTTTCATGCTGTTAGAATCTATCTGTGGGAAGGGTACAATTTATAGAAAATAAAAAGATGAAGTTTTAAAATAATTACACTTTCACCTTAAACATTAGAGTGTTGATATTTCCTAAAGGTAAAATGTAATCAATGTATTTAGATTTTATGCAAATCCATAAACCACACTCAGTAAGTAAATTTAATTATATTTCTCCGTTTAAATTGAATTCAATGTAATCAGATTTTGAAAGAGACTGGAAGCAAAAGGATACACATAAATACCACTGACAAATTTGTCAGTTTTGAAAGTATTACTTCAATTAAGGATGCATAGACGTAGAATGATATAATCTTTATGAGCATTAAAATAAGATATTTTGTTTGCTTTTCATTCCTGAATGTCATTGATAACCCAAGCACTTAATAAGGGCCAAAATAATTATTCATAACTTCGTTTCAAATGAAATCTTGAACGTGAGTTCTCAAGGCTATTTTTTTTCATTGTTGTTTAGTCAAAAGCAATTATCCAT
This sequence comes from Dolomedes plantarius, assembly GCA_907164885.2. NCBI lineage: Eukaryota > Metazoa > Arthropoda > Arachnida > Araneae > Dolomedidae > Dolomedes > Dolomedes plantarius. Next base: position 100,319,671 of record OU015494.1, on the reverse strand, counting down.
AGCGAACAAGTTTGAAAACTGTGTACCACAACTGAGATTTGTTTGTCACAAAAATGTGTGGATTTTATTTGATATATCTTTAAGAAGTGTGTTTGACTTACATTGGGATGAGGAACTAGCATAAAACCTTCTTTGAAACTTGCTAAAAATGCAATCATCTAGATTCATACTCCTAAAGAAGTAGCGACAAACTTAATAGCAGCGGTCAGTTCTTTTGATATAAAACAAATTTTTCAATGTTTAGTTGAGCTAATTTATCTGGAGATATTAGTATTTTCACAATCGAGTTTTATGAAAATTTGCTTATTATTCAATAGTCATTTATCCACCATGAATATTTATCATTTTTCCAAAAGCCTGAGAGAAAAAAAAATTACTTAACACGAGCAGTAAAATGTGCCTAATGCATGTAAGTATTAAAGGAAAAATTCATATTATTTGTCCTAATCCACCTAATTTTATAATGTGCTGTTATTACTTAACAATACATGTAGTATTTTACATATTTATCAAGACATACTTACGAAATTTCGAAAGATTGTCTGGTTACGCCCTTATAGACTTAAAACTTTCCATTCATACTCACACTACAGACATGGAGACCTTTTTAATCTTTATTACATTATTATGTCAAAAGCATGCATCCGAAATAAGGTATTTTCCCTTAAATGCTCATAAAAGTACAAAGTAAGATAAGGCATTTTAATTTGGGAATAATTAGTGATAAGTCTGACCATTTATCTTTGAAAGAGATTATCGGCTTACACTGATAAATAAAATTCAAAACTATATTTAGGAAAGTCCCAGATCTAGATTCCCAAAAGGTAAATTAAATTTCTTCTTACTTGGCGAAAACTTTACATCATTTTAAGTTTAGTGAATAATTAATTTCACTAAACTCTGAACGTTTTCTTTCAAATAAATGAAAATGTGAGATGTGAAAGATATGGTTTTATGCTTAACTCTGTTTAATGCACTAAATATTACGATAGATTTATCTTATCTCAACATGTTTGAAATTAAAATTCAGATTTAGTAAAGATTTTCCTGTAAAAATAATCCATATGAGCTCTTAAATAGTACACATAATATATTTTGATAGACCCATTCTAAATATTTCTATCCATGGCAATATTTATAAGTGCTATTAGGGAAAGTATAAAAAAGTGAAGAAAAAAGTGTCTATCATACGTAAATGATACGCACTACTAAAATCTGTAATATTAAACTGCGGTGTCGGAATGTATTATGGTCGTGTTCCTTATGAAAACAGCAGGTTATGCTGATCTATATCATATTTTCATCGCCATACAAATAACTATAAACGTACGTGATTTCTTTTGGAGATGAACTGCACAAAAGTTTTGGCCTTGGAAATCTAGAATGATTAAATGTCAGTACATCCCATTCTGCTCTAACCTTAACTGAAAATGTAGAATTGTGATAACATATTATGTTTGTATACTCGACTTTAATGAACAGTAAATGCTTCAGTGGAGCTATTTTGCGAGGAAATGGCGTTTTAAACATAAAGTTTTTAATTTCAATCACACATATTAATTAAAATCTGAGGCGATATATATTGCTGCCTTATCATGGTCACCGCGACAAATTAGAACTAAACCATACCTACACATTTTTCGTATTTCATTGATCCTGACAACTTAGCAGCTAGTGAGTGTCCTAATTCATTTCATGGTTTTTAACAAAAAAAAATAATAGTAAATGTTTTGAACTGCGTATGGATATTGGGACGAAATAACTTTTAAATAATTAAATCAAAAAAATTCTAAGCAAATATTATTTGACAAAATAGTTTTAAGTAGCGAGAGGTTATAAACCCTTGTTACCATTTTGATAAATATCTTATCAAAAAAGATAATATCACACTGCATTTTAGGAAAAATCCTTTTGTTATTTTTAAACATGTTACTTTCTTTACTTAGAGTATTTTTTACGTAATTCTGTGAAATGGATGAGACTTCGATGACACTGTCTTCGATGTGTCTAACTTATAAAAGATAACTTTACTTTAAATATCCTTTTCGTGGAAACTAAACTTCCCCGGGACAATAATAAATGTCAAAAAAGATTAAGAATAGCACATTTTTATGCATCCATGGCATTGTTTTAAGCTCCATTAGTTTCTGCGTGTATGCTTTATCATGAAATTTTGACAAATGTTTCTCCCGTGAGCTGTTCTGGACATAAGACATTGTGTAAAGAATTGTCTTTGGCTTTGAACTTTGCATTTTTGATTCTGAGTTATTTTTACTGACGTGATTGAAAAGTAGTAGAAAATATTTAAATGCCTATAATTTTTTACTCTATTTCTGCGTTCCTAAATGTGAATGACTTTATTCTTTAAATATTTATTCTAACTGCTTATATATATATATATATATATATATATATATATATATATATATATATATATATATATATATATATATATATATATATATATATATATATATATATATGCGTGTGTGTGTGTAGTTTTAGGTGAGAAGGTTCTGGAAATGCTAGACCTGACATTTTTAATAATGAAGCAATTATTAGTATGTTCGTCTCTTTATGTCATGGCATGAGGTTTGTCCTGTGATAATAGAAAAAAGTTATACTTTGATTATTTAAAATGCTATAGTTTAGTGTTAAAATTAACAGAGAAATTATGTTATTGCATTTTCTACAAAGAATCTACAGAAATGCAATCATTTTCTTACAGTTTTCTATTAAGGCGTAGGAGAGATATAAGCATATTTTTATACTAAAATATGATGCCCATAATCGAAGATTTTTACACAAAAGCAGTGCATCCAACGTACATTAGTTTGGAAATTATTTTCTTAAAACACATTTTAAAATAAGCGATTATGATAAAAATATAATAAGTATCCACTCGTCTGTATATTGCACGGAAACCTCAGATTTAATCCTAAGCCCTTTAAACTTCTGAAACATGTGACGGCAATTCAATCGTTTTTGGGAAGCAATATAAACCGTCTCTTTAAATATGTATTTATTTTAGAATGATATATTTCCTCCATTATATTATATGCCCATGCCATTAAATCTGTTTCTTCACTTCATCACGGCTTTATCAAATACGAAGACTCGTACAAACAAACAAAAAAACGAAGAAAAACAGTAAAATTTTCCTCCAACCTAATATTTAATTCATGGTTATTTTAAAATCATCATTCAAAGAAAATGTGACGAAAAACTAGAATATGATAAAAAAAAATTGAAGAAAAAAAATGGAATTCCTCTCTCCAACATCGCTGTAGATAAATAAATATGATTTTTAAAAATTATAAACATAGATCGTCAAGAATATGAAATCGGACGAGCAAGAAAGAATATTCGAAAGGAAAGAAGGGAGGAGGGGGAGAGTGAGTTCTTTTTTTTTCTTCTGCATTTATAGGAAGTTTCTCCTTTGACAGAAATATAAATGAAGTGGACTTATAGAATGAAACAAAAACAGATGATGAAAAAAAAATAATGCCTTATTTGCAGTTTCGCTGGAAGGTTGCATTAAAAAATAGAACTGATAACTCGAAAAAGAAATATACCCAGGTTTTTAAAATGAGATAAAAGAAGAAAATAAGGAGATTTTTAAATTTCTTTTCGAGAAATTTTACATTGTAAAAAAATATATAAAATATGTTCTATATTTTGACTGCCAGAAGTCCCTTTTATATTTGGTCGCTGCTTCCGTCTCGAAGGAAAAATTATAGATGTTGGGATGTTAGGATTGCGTGAATGTTAAATTCGATTGCGTCACTTGATATGTACATTTTAGTAATGTTTAGGCTCGTTGAATATGATTATTATTTTCTACAATGGACAATAGTATCAAATTTGAAGAAAATCTCTTTAAACAGCAATTTTTAAGCATCAAGGTAGATTTCACAAATTTAATCAAAAGGAATTAAATAATACACACAAAAATGAATTTATTAAACTCAAACAATGTTTATGAAACTAAAATTGCACGTCTTACCACAAGAAACCCTTCGTAGTTTTTATAAAATATTACTTTTTTGTTTTAACCAACATTAACTTATTCAAAAATAGTCTGGGTAAATTTATGAAAATAAATATTCTACTATACAATCAATGCAACAGCTTGGCAAATTTGATGACCAAATTAACAAGTGAATAGTAAAATTTTTATCCAACGTTTAACATTGGATAGACGTTGATATAACATTAATTTGTTCTAAAATAGCTTAAGTAAATTCATTGAAATAAATATTCTACTATTCAATCAATGCAGCAGCTTAGAAAACTGAATGACAAAACTAACAGATGAAGATGATTTGTTATCCAACTGTATAATACGTTTCAACCAAAATTAATTTGTTCAAAAATAACCGAAGTAAATTTATGGAAATAAATATTCTACTATACAATCAATGCAACAGCTTGGGCAAATTCAGTGGCAAAACTAACAAATGAAGAAGATTTTTTATCCGAACTCTAGTAATAGATTAAATTGTTCATATCTGTATAATTATTAAGTATTTGTTTTCGTATTGATGTTTACTATTTACTTAGATACGTTACTCAGACTGCTGAAATATACATTTGATTTATTCATCTATATCACTTGAACTTTCGTGTTTCTTTCTCACTCCAGGAGATGGGAAGAATACCGTAATTCAATTTCGAGTGTTCTCCCAATGTCTTATAATTAACTCATGATGAAAGTTAATATTACTGAGAAACTAATATCGTGAATACCGTTAACCCAATTTTAAAACTTGCTGCACAGCAATATGAGCTTTTAAGGTGACTGCCTACGTTCGGAGCCAATTTTTTAAAAAAATTGTTTTTTTAAGGATTTTTTGATCTTTTATGGTAAAATAGCATTTAAAAATAAAAAATAAAAAAAAACTTGCCTGTAAATATTATACTTTTTCATAAATTGGTCAATTTGAAGTATTTTTTAATGAAATTTAGCTAAAACGCCTATCACTCTGCACAAAATTCTAATGCTACTATTTTAATTTCCTTCTCACACATGATACATATAACAGTTATCTTAAAATTGACCCACAATCTAAGAGAAATTTTAAAATGCAAAAATAATACAGACAATTTTATGTTCCAATATGAAAATTTTCCCCAATTTGTCATTCCTTTCCTTATAAAAACAGCCCCAAACAAAAAACTATTTATTATACATCAATTATTGTGCGTCATCTCATTAACAATAGCATCTAAAACATTTCCTGAAAATTTTATCAAATTATATGCATTATTATGTGAGATATCATGATAACGGTAGAGATTTGTGCTAAAGAAACATAATTCTGAGAAAAACGCATTTAAAGTTGTGTGTCACTTCAATTTTGTATCAGACGATGTTTTTAAAAATAGCTATAACTCTGCTTCTAATTAATGTAGAATGAAAATCAAAACGGTTTTGTAAAGAGAAAAGATTGAACTACACGATTCTTGCAAAAAATAAAATTGACCAAAATAATCAACACCTTAAAAGTAATATTAATATAAATGTTACGGTAGTCGAATATCTGCAATTGTATTATCAAAAGAGGAATACTTCATATCCAATGTTACTATTTGAACAGTTTATGCGTTGATATATTTCCTCGTTATTATTTACACGACGTTAGGATCCATAACATATCACCTATAAAATTAAGAAAAGGCACGAAGTCTTTAATTACTACAAACAGGATTATTTTTACGTTTAATGCTAGAAATTCATAGGTTTTAGAACTAATATTCACCACAGCGGTGAGAATAATCGTTTATAAATAACACTGATCTGCACTTTTTCAACTTTTATCTGTTGTTTTGAAATGAATGTTGTTTGAAATGTGTATCTGAATGGTTTTTTGCCCAGATTCCAAAAACGACCTTCAAAATTTCGCATCACGTCAGGTTTTGTCATGATGGAAATGTGAAAATTTAAAAAAAAGTTATTGTTTAATGACATTACTATATGGCAACGTTTGTAACGTGGGAAAATGTTCTATGGAGGAGCGGAATGATTTCTTAAGGAACAGATAAACATCAATACATATTCAAAAGCAAACATACCTAACATTGACCACTGGGCTCCCCTTCAAACTTCCTTTTTTTGCATTGTCTTCGGTGTGCGTCCGTACAGTCTCTGTTCAACATTCAACAATAGTCGGACATGATATGTACAGTCCCCTTTCCTGGGTATCTCTTTTACATCACTTTAATATCCTGATCGAATCTCTCGCTATGTTCTTCCGAAAAATGATCAAGATTGTTAGGAATGTAATTGAGATGAGCATAAAGATAGTGAACTTTGACGCTCATATTGTAACCAAGCAGTTTATAAGATTCCAGCAGCTCCTAATCTAAAGTAGTGTAATTTAAAGCCTTCGTATTCCCCAAAAAGTTGTGTACCATATTTCTGAATCCAGTCCATGCTCGCAATTCGCACTCACACGTGGTTTCCTGAAATTTGTTGTCCGCCATTTATTTTCGTATTTGAGGGCCTACAAAAATGCGAGCTTTAATTTTTTCAGTCGTGATTGATGCAAAATTACCACCCAGATACTGAAAGCATTTACTGTCCCTGCTTAAAGCTGGCACGAGTTACTTCATTAAGCCAATTTTGATGTGTAAAGGTGGCAACAGTATTTTTGAGAGATCAACCAGTGGAATTGAAACAATGTTTTTTTCGCCAGGTGTGAATGTACTTCTGACTGGCCACTGTTGTCGAAACCAATGTTCCATCCTTTTTCTGGAGTCCAATTCACACAAAAAACAAGGAAATTTTGTGTAGCCTCCTTGTTGGCCGTGCAGTATTCCAATCACCTTGAAATCCTCGCACAAAGACCATTTATGAAATTTGTACTGCACACTTTCCGGCAGTAATTTAAGATTTTACTATGTCTCTTTCAAAGTCATAGAATGTCCTACTGGAATGGGTGGAGGGATGTTAGTATTGTGTAATGAAACACCTTTTAAACTGGATTTGCTGGCATCTAGGAACAACCTCCACTGTCCTGAAGTGTAATTGATGTTGAAGTATTTCATGACTGCCCGAATGTCACGACAATGTACCAAACCGCCTTCCTCAGCAAAAAAAAGAACCAATTCTGCTTCTTGGTGTCTCCACCAGGAGAATCTCGTATTAGGGCACAGTAAAATATTTTCATGAAGAAGTGATCCTAAAAGCTCTGCTGCGTCTTTAGGTAAATTCAGATAGCGAACCAAATCATTCAGTTGATGCTGTGTAAATGGCACTGGGGTTTCATCCTCCATGCTGTCCGGTTTCTACATCTCACTTGTAATATTGCCAGAATCGGTGTCTCTTGGGGGCTTGATATTGGACGCGAATAGCACAGGGATGGATTCTCTATGGGGCACTGGTGTTATGGAAGATGGGATATTGGGATATATATATATATATATATATATATATATATATATATATATATATATATATATAGAGAGAGAGAGAGAGAGAGAGAGAGAGAGAGAGGGAAAGCAGAACTGAACTTTTAACTATGAACTTTAAACTTCATAAAATGTTATTTATAAACGCATATAATGTCTGGCGCAAGAGGGCGCCGCTAGCACGAACATTATCACGACTCCTCTACACTGTTTGGGGAGAACATTAAGACTCCCGCTTTGGATTCCGTCGTAGACGGACTACGTTTTTTTTTTCAATTCTAAATGTAAATAAATTTTAATTGTTCATTGTTATTTACGATGGTTGTTAGTTTATGTTGTGGATGTTTTTATTGCAACCTCGCACCCCAAACCGTGGTGTCAGAAGAATGGAATGAGGTATGAATTGACGTGAATCCCCAGCAGCGCATTACCACGCAACGGACTCCGAACTGAAGTAAGATCCTTCTATTTTTATGAATTACGATAGTGACTGTTTGGTATTTTCGAATTACGGCTAATTACAATAATTCTATTTATACGTTTTACGAGCATTATTTTATGTTTACGAATAATTACGATTATTGCTATGATTAACGATTCTAAATGGAAAAAATGGAATTAGCTGATATTCCCCGAATCAAAGCAAACTTGAAGTCTGCTTCTGTTAAATCTATAAAATGTTTGCATAATTTTGTTTATGAAACTGAAGGTCACCGATTAATCCTAAAATGGTTACGAGAATTTTCTGGCTTTGAATACCAGAAAAACGACGAACATTATGAAAAGAAATTAACTTTTGCTGTGAAACACGTTAGGCTTGCGAATTTAATTACAATTTGCAATATTTTATGTATTGATTGTGACGGAAATGAAACTGTTCTCGCTTCTCGAATTCTCAATAGCCTATTAGATATTAAAACGTTAAAAAATGATAATTTTGAATCTGATAGCGACAATTCTGACGACGAACACGTGAACGATGAAATTCGTAGCGAAGTTAGTGAATTACCCGGTTTAGAACCATCAGTAGATAAATTTTCTAAATTTCCTATTTCCTATCATGATATCGAAGATAATTTGAGAAAGTTTGATGGGAAAGATAATTATTCCATCGAAAAGTGGATAACTGATTTTGAAGAAACGGCGGGTATTTGCGCATGGAATGATCTTCAAAAATTAATATTCACGAAACGATCATTAAATGGATTAGCGAAACTCTTTATTCAGGGTGAATCTGACTTAACTTCTTCGGCTAAGCTTAAATTAGCTCTTGAACAAGAATTTTCCTCGAAGTGCACAAGCGCCCAACTCCATAAAATGTTGACGAAACGTTGTTTAAACAACGAAGAATCTCTGCAAGAATATTTTCTGGTCATGAAAGAACTAGCAGGCAGGGGTAACATTGAAAGAGAATCCTTAATTCAATATGTTATAGATGGTATTCCCGATAAACCGTCTAACAAAGTAATTCTTTACGGTGCGAAAGATTTAAAAGAGTTCAAGGAAAAATTAGGTATTTACGAAAAAATACGAAAACATACTACGATTCCAACTAAACCAGAAACGACAAAAAAGAAAAAACATTTCACCCATCTTTCAGACGTGTCTTCCCGCTTTCAGCGTTGTAAAAACTGTGGTGATAAAAATCATAGTGTTTGCCCATTTAAAGATCGCGGAAGAAAATGTTTCAATTGCAACCAGTTTACGAATGACCACGTTTCTGCTATCTGTCCGGTGAAAAGTAATAAAACCCCGACTCAAGCCATGAATATCAGTCGCCGTGTTCCCGCAGAGAAAAATTATATTGTACATATAAGCGTCAAGTTGAACGATAATGAGCTGACGGGTATTTTCGACGGTGGTTCTAGTTTGCATGTAATACGATCCGCTTTCTATGAAAGACTGTGTCTACGAGCTGTTTCTCCCCCCACCATAAATCTAGTAGGACTAGGCTCTAAGAATGTGTTTACCAAGGGTTCTTTTATGCATAGCGGGGAAATCAACTGTCACTCCTTCGAATTGCTGTTTCACGTAGTCCCGAACGTAGCGACGATTTTTGACCTGATTATTGGCACCCCTCTGTTAGATTTCGCTGACGTTATTTTGAAAAAAGATTCTTTAATCATTCAGAAGCCCTACAACAAGAACAAATTTTTATTGTTGATGGAAAATTTACCCAACTTTGTTTCTAACGAAATAGATTTAAACCACATTAAAGATAAGCAACGAAGAGACGCTATTTTTAAACTTGTATCTAAATATACGCCAAACAAAACGGAAACCGCAGATATTTCTATGAAGATAATTTTAAACGACGATATTCCCTTGTATCAAAGACCTCGACGATAGGCAATTCCCGAGAAATCATTTGTAGATCAACAAATTAAAGAATGGTTAGAAGCCGGAATAATTAGACCTAGTTGTTTTGATTATGCAAATCCGATTGTTCTGGTTAACCCATTTAAGACTGGCGTTGCGAAAACGCAAAATTAATTTCTGTATTTTTTAAAGGCATATTCAAAATTTTGTACGTATGAAGTAACATTTTTATTTTATTCTCTATACTTCAATTGATCATAATAATTTTTTTGTTTCCTCATTTCCCCACTTTTAGCACTTGCTAAAAATTGTTTTTTTCTGGTGTTTTGAAAGGGATAAAAATGACTATTTTCAAATAATAACCTTAGATAGAAGCACATGATAAATTTCCGATTTGATGCTTGTTCCGAGTTTACTAGAGACTAAAGAACAAAATAGCTTCAACAGATAAATCATAATTTTTGTTCTTATGTTTCTCAATTCATATTTTTTAAAATGTTGCGAAAACGCAACATCAGTCCAAAGTGTATTACTTATTTCCAATGTGTTTTATTAGTGCTGCCTAGTTTTTCATGCAGTAAATTGGTATTGTTTGCATTTCGGATAAGTTTGTCTCTAGAAAAAATTGATTTTTGACATTGGTAGAGACATTGGAGTATTTTCAAGGCCTAGATGATGATATTTCAGAATCGTCCTCAACAGAAGCTAATGAGGAACCATAATTCGTCATTATCCCTCCAGATCCGGATGATTTGACGGATAAAGAAGCTATTGATGATAATATTTTATGTGAAAATGTCCAATCACCTAAAGACATTGCAGGTGAAATCGACATTTTTTTTTCTAATAAATGTAAAAGTAAGCAATATAGTAAAAAAAGGAGCATATTGTATGGGAAAAAGGGAGACTCTACATGGATGTAAGGAATTCTAAAATAAGTTTATTAGAGTTTAAGAGATCTATATCTTTGAGAGAGCCATATCTTTGATAAAAAGGCTTGAAGAAATGCAGATGAATTCTGTTTTACCTGAAACTTCACATATTGGAAGACCATCTTCAATTCAAAATCTAATTCTCAACGAAACTCGGAAAAACCGCATGGGCCATATTATTACTAAAAATAGGGAAAATAAACAAAAAAATGTAAACACTACAAAAGTCAAACAATTTCTGTATGCAATAAGTGTAATGTACCTCTTCATGCTAAATGTTTCAAAGATTTTAAATTTTTAAAAAAAAATTTTATAATTTTAAATTTTTATATTTTTAAAATTTTTATATCGCTTTGGACTGATGTTGCGAAAACGCAACATTTTGTAACTCTCGTAAAAATAAATTTAATTTTATGGAAACAACTTATTTGTGTAATTAATGTTCTAAGAAGTGTTAAAACACTGTTTGGTGCATTTCCAATAAAGAAAACATGGAGCGGTTCTAAATGGGTTAAGAAAAAAGACGGATCTACGCGACTATGTGTTGATTACCGAGCATTAAATAAGAAAACGATAAAGGATCGTTTCCCCTTACCGTTAATTGAAGACGTTTTGGATAAATTACAGGGTGCAAAAATATTCACAACGATTGATCTCCGGAATGGCTTTTTTCATGTTGATGTAGAAGAAAATAGTCGCTAATTCTAGTTTTGTAACTCCTGATGGACAATAGGAATTTTTGAAAACACCTTTTGGTCTCTCTAACAGTCACAGTGTTTTTCAGACATATATCTTTCACGTATTCCGAAATCTCATTAAAGAAGGTATTGTTGTATTGTATATGGATGATATAATTATTTCGTCAGTAGATGAAGAAGGTATTCAACGATTACGTCAAGTTTTAGAAGTAGCCTCTCGATACGGATTTGAAATTAAATTGAAGAAATGCCAGTTTTTAATGCAAAAAGTAGAATTCTTAGGTCATGTCATCGAAAACGGAACTGTTAAACCATCTCCGTCAAAAACAGCTATAGTGCAGAAATTTCCTCAGCCAACGACAATTAAGCAGGTCCAAAGCTTTCTAGGCCTCACGGGATATTTTCGAAAATTTATCCCTGGTTACTCTACTATCGCAAAACCGTTGAGCGACTTACTTAGAAAACCTGAGAAATTTATTTTTGGTCCAAACCAACGAGAAGCATTTTTGCGATTGAAACAATATCTCGCTACTGAACCCGTTTTGAGCATATTTACACAAGACAGAAAACTCGAAGTGCACAATGACGCTAGCAAACATGGATACGGAGCTGTGTTATTGCAAGAAGATGAAAATGGAAGATATCACCTCATCCATTACATGAGCAAGAAGACGTTGCAAGCTGAAGAGAACTATTGCTCGTACGAATTAGAAGTTCTCGCGGTCATTGAATCATTGAAACAATTTAGGAATTACTTGTTTGGTTCCAAATTTACAATTGTAACGGTCTGTGCCGTTTTCCAGATGACAATGGGCAAGAAAGACCTTTCACCGAAAATTGCAAGATGGTCATCATTCCTGAGAGAATTTGACTACGAAGTTATTCATCGGTCAGGAGCACAGATGAAACAAGCTGATGCGCTAAGTCGCAACACTGTGCTAATCATTTCGAATACAGAAAACGACGTAACTGACAAAATTAAAATTGCCGAAGAACGAAATGAAGACATCCAAACGTCCAAAACCCTAACAGAAAAAGGGAAAGACGAAAATTTTGCCAAAAACGGTATATTATATAAGAAGTATAAAAATGGGAGAGAAAAAGTAAAGGAAGAAGAAAGAAATAATATTCCCAAGATGCAAGAAAACCAGAAATCCTACAAGAAAAGAAAAAAATCATGCAAGTATAAGATAAGAAAATCATGTGCAATTAAATGTACGCAGTACAGAACAAGAATGAAATTAAGACCGAAATCCCTAGGTGCCTACAAAGTGACCAATGTCAAGCCCCACGACCGGTACGATGTCATCAAATTCGAACAACATGAACGCTCTAACATCACGTCTTCTGCTGCCGACTACACAGAGCCAGGGCATCCCTACTATCCTGATTTAGACGATTGGCATGACATCCCCGCTACCCCGATTCAGACGACTGACAATGTATCCCACCACCCGATGTCCGCACCAGAGTATCCCCTGCATGGTCCTGTGTACTCGATGTCAGCACGAGAGCATCCCCTGCATGGTCCCGTGTACCCAATTTTAGCACAAGAGCATCCCGTGCATGGTCCTGTATACCCGATGTCAGCACCAGAGCATCCCCAGCATGGTCCCGTGTATTGTGGGTGTGTTCCATTTTATTTCTTTTTCAGAGACTGTCAGTGCCTATTGCTTAATGTCATCCGAGGCCGCATGACAGCTAGGATGGTCGATCTATAGAAAGCAGAACTGAACTTTTAACTATGAACTTTAAACTTCATAAAATGTTATTTGTAAACGCATATAATGTCTGGCGCAAGAGGGCGCCGCTAGCACGAACATTATCAAGACCCCTCTACTCTGTTTGGGGAGAACATTAAAACTCCCGCTTTGGATTCCGCCGTAGACGGACTACGTTTTTTACAATTCTAAATGTAAATAAACTTTAATTGTTCATTGTTATTTACGATGGTTGTTAGTTTATGTTGTGGATGTTTTTATTGCAACCCCGCGCCCCAAATATATATATATATATATATATATATATATATATATATATATATATATATATATATATATATAATGTGAACATTCTTAGATTCATAGATTTTTAGAGAAATGCATACGAATCCTAATATGAGGAAAAATATTCAGTACTATGTGTCGCTCCTAAAACTCTATTTTAGTGAAAAATTTTCCTCGGAAATAAGACGTTCGTGCTTCAAAAAATTACAGTTTGTGTTTGAGCTCCCATTTGCATTCCAAATTTTTTTTTCTTATAAACTGTACTTTGAAAAAATCTAAAGAGGGCAACTCATTCACTCTTGAAACATTTCTTTCAGTGAACTCACATTAGGCAATGTTACACCGAAATATGAAATATTGGTGTTCTTTCAGTTTGTAGCTAAAGTATAAGAAAATATATTATCTTTCACTGTCTCACATTGACATAAAAACGTCAATGTGTGGGCCATGTAGGTAAGTATGTAGGTGTATATATACATCTATTTTTTAAAAACTCTCAGAAAGCTTTTAAGGGTTTGATTGCTGTATATCCGCCTTATTATATCTGAATATAAACACAACTTTACCTTCGCATGGTGAACAGTAAAAATTACAATATTTTTTATGTATTGGTCGTTATTATACATTTCGCTGGAAACATACAATAAACACATTATATCCCCCCCCCGATATTAGATGTTGGAATAATTTGATAGCATACATTCTTTCTGGGTATGGCCAGTTGAAATATTTTTCTATAAGGAAGTTAGAAGCATCCAAGCCTTATGTTAGGTAGAAAATCGCGAAAAACAATTAACTATCCCCATTTAAAAATAAAAATCGACACTCAAAAGACACTCAAAAGAAATATTATTCCAATTGTTCAAAACCTCATTCTTAAGCTAAAAGATCATTTAAATATCTTAAAATGAATCTTATTGTATTGCAGACTAAAGATATATATTTTACCTTAAATCAAATTTTTGTCGCATTTCAAAAGGGATATTTGTGGCAACCTTTGGCTTTTAATCTTTTGCCACATTTTTTGACAATATTAGCGGTTTAACTACACTAGTTAACTTATTCTACTAGATATTATTTCAGTGATAGGAATTCCATGTTTTTTGTTTAATGTTCATTTAAAGTTGTTTCAATTTTAAAGGAAATAAAAGATTTCACTCGTGGACTTTTCGTAGGTCTTTGTTAAAATTCCAGCTAGGGTGTAGATGCTCTTGTGTACTATCCATGGATGTTCCATGGATTTCCTTTCATAGAGAATAACGTTTGTTTCAATTTTAGAGTCTTCCAAATTGAAGTAATCGACTGGATTATCCGCGTGTACGAGCGAATGATTTCAGGATAATTGGAAGCCTTATTGGAAACAAAACATCCCTTTCGTAAAATTTTAATAAAGCATTTTTATATAAACGTTTTATTATGTGTGTGGTCTGTTTATAAAAATTTTATACTTGTAATTGTCCAGATTGAAACGTTAACTGGTAGCAATTAAAATATTATTTAAGAAAAAAGTAAAAATCCTCCCTTTGTACAGCCATTATCTACAGCAGGGGTGTCAAACTCGCGGCCCGCCAAATATATTGGCACACAATAATATATAATAAAATAACCGACTCAGAATTATAATTAGATAGGAAGAATTCGCTAAGTGTTTTTTAATTATACTCTTTTTTGCTATTATTAAACAAAATGTGTATATTTATGTTGAATATACTGTAATTAGGTAATATACTGTAAAAAATCTACGTTTCTATTAATATTGTTGTTTTTTATTGCTGCCCACCTATAGTTAAACCTTGTTTGTTTGGCCCAAGTTAGCCTTTGAGTTTGACACCCCTGATCTACAGTGTGTATTAAAAACTTTTCTTATCTTCCAAAGGGTTCTTATTCTTCGAAAAATGAAAATAAAATAAATTTTACATGTGATCATTTGTAGTATTTATTGTTGTCGTTATTAAGCTTTAAAAGGTTTATATTTCAAATATCATAAGATATTGGGGGTTTACAAACTATTAACGAGAAAAATTCAAGTACTCTGAAATAGCATTAACGTTTATTGTTTATAACAAATGCATGCAAATTGTTTATATTAAAATTTTTCTTTGAATTTAAAAATCGAGAAAATTTTCTTATATCAGTTTGTTAACTTTTTTAAAATACAACATATTTCAATCGATAAACCTTTGTCTGTAAGAAGCATTTCACGTACAGTGTATTCTGGACAGAATATTTATGAAACAGGGAAATACAACAAAGCACAAAATGTGGAACTGATGCAAAGTGACATTTACACTATGATTGGTTGGTTGGCTGAGACCACACAGCAGTTATATTTTAATACTGAGATTTAATTCATCTTAACGGATCTCTCATGAGTCGGTTATCGCAAAGCCGCAAGAATATTCGAATTTAAGAGATTTTTTAAAATCCCGAGGAGAGCGGGACGATGGAGTATCCGCCACATCCGTGAAGTCAGCGATCTCGCCTTGTAACGTCAAACAGCGCAAGACTTTATGATATTCCTTCCTAAAACTTTTTTTGGTGCAAGAGAAGTATGGTCTGCCAAATGCATGGTAAAAATTAAAGGGGCGGGTGGGGGGGGGGCAAGTTTCAAATTACTAATGAAAGCGATGGCGTCAGAGGAACGGCCGTATGAGTTTATCGTTTTTTCGACAACAATTTGACTAAAAGTAGAACCAGGGACGCCTTTAAATAGACTATAACATTGTAATGTCAGAAATGTTGATGAAGAGCAATATATAATAACATAATTGAAATAACTTGGATTTAAGTTGTTAAATATAACTGATATTGATGTGATGATATTTAATATGTTTCCTCATCACCAATGTGGTTAAAGTAATGTCGATGTCTTACGATATTTGCCGGTTCCATATTTGAGGGTTCATGTCTCTCAATGAAGTAAATAACAAATTGAATATTACGCTTTAATTTTACTGTAAGCTTTAATAGTTTCAAACTACAGTATCCACAATGTAGTTTCACGTACGCATATAAATAATAAATGCGATGCTACTCTGCTGTCCAAAACTAAGGTAACAAATATGTTTTGACAAAACTCAAAACACCTTTCAGTAAAATTGTTAAAATTTTCACCATATATATTTTAGGGACTGGGTAACATAATGCTAGCATCTAGTTTTGATTCAACTGTGTTTAGCGTTAGCCGAACGTGATAGTGACCGTATCATCACCTAGGATTTTTTGTCTGCAGAGTTGTGATTCTTGCATTAAACTCCCTAAGATTGACTGATTTCAGTGCGAATGAGTTATCATTATCGTTTAGACAACTCATTCATATGGAGAGCCGTTGGCAGGCTTGAAGTTGGCGAGTCTCGAGCCGAGATGTATTCAGCTAGGAAGATCCTAGTTCTCCCTCCCTCCCCAGGGGAGGAAAGAGCTTCAGGTATAATGAAAATAAAAGGAAGTAAAACTCTAAAGGTGTAATAAATATTCAAATAAATAATTATATATATATATATAAATATATATATATATGTTTGTGTGTGTGTGTGTGTGTGTGTAAGTAATGCCTTAACTATGGGGAATAATCGTGGAAACCTTAAACGGGGGGGGGGGGTTGCTTAGAAAAATAGGAATTAACAATTTCAATAGTATTAATTTACGAGATATCGGGATAAAAGCATCACCGAGAAAATATATTACATGGTTGGATTTGATTGACAGCGTAACTCCGCCTGAGCCTCATCTTCGGTGTATACGTAATCTGAACGTGGTAGATGCGTAGTAAGTTAGAAGCTGAACGCAAAGGGTTGAAATCTTCAGAGACAATGGGATGATCGACTGGGAAAGACGTGCTGTTCGGCAGGCATGCATTTGGACAGAGGTGGGACTAAATGAATTTCATTAATGGAGCTGAGTTTAGAATGAGATTTAATAAAGATATTTCAGAGATATTTGGTGTGATGTTGTTGCCACTTGCCACATCGGACTGTTGGTTGAAGAAGATGGAGATATCGGAAGCCGACTGCAGTTGTAAATCTATTAGTTCTGACTACATGGTTTAAAATGGGCGTGAAGAACGAGTTCGATATCGATATATATATATATATATATATATATATATATATATATATATATATATAGGTAGATAGATAGATAGATAGATTCTATTAATTCTCAAAAATTCGTCCAATTTTGCATAAATAATTTCATTAATCGATCTACATAAAATTTCTTTGACGTTTCTGTACAATGTTTTCAAACTGTACTTAAAATCTTTCTCAGTAACGCATATTCGTATCGCACGAATGAGGATTTTCAGGAGCCCTGCAAATATTGTTAGCTTAAGTTGGAAAATTAATTCTTATATGTAATTAATGAAACTTTAATATGATATTGATAATATTATCTATTTTAACTGAATGCGAAAATTTATGGAATGGCAATAAAGATTAGGTATTATAAAAGGTTTTTAATAGAACCTCAATTTCCTTCGTCATTTCATCGAGCATATATAAATTCAACTTTCCGATAAGATTTATTTGATTATTAGATTTGAGTGTTTAGATATTCCAACAAATCTCTTGATAATAAGCATACGAAATACTGTTTGTCTGTCTTTATTCAGAGCGAAATAAAATTTCTCTAAACTATTTCATATGAACAGAAATAGATAAACCTTAACATTTCTGTACTTTTATGTGGATACTTGTAAGATGCTCTGAAGCGTCTAATTAAATACACAATTTGAAAGTGGTGCTTTAAGTTGATTCGGCAATAATTGAAAATTTTGCGAGAATCTAATGAGGAAAGCCGAACATCCCTCAGCATCGAAAAGCATTTCTAATGAAGTAAGCCATGCCTGTTGTTCTAGATCGGAAACTTTAAATGCTTGCGTAATTTCTGAAAGAACTTTAAGAAAATTTACCGCTCCGTCTGTTATATTTGTTCGAGGCAGTTTCACTCATAACAGGGGTGCTGTGAATAAACACTAGAACCCAATTTATCTTTCTGCCACCCACATTTTAAAATAACGTTTATCTAGATAATAAGTATGTGATCCTGTATATACAACGAAATGATAGCTCGTTGTTGGAAAGCAAACACAGAAGTTTATTGGAATATTTATTCATTACCAGAGGTACTTTACGAATAATTTCATTCTATAGTAAAGGTTGCAAGCTAAGAAGTTAAGTTTTTCTTTTAAAGTTTTATTTCATATTTAAAAGATTTCAAACACATCTGGGGACAAATTTATATTTCAAAACACGTGATTCATATATTTTTGTGATTTATTAAACTACAATATATAATGTATTAAAGTTAATTTTTATTAAAGTAGCTTCAAAAACATTATGTTCAGTATATTGATATAATGTGAAAATGAAAGATAACATAATCGTATTCTAGGATAAACTATTCAAAATTGAATAGTATTGCAATATCCAAGAGTTTTACATGGTTTATCGTAAATTATCTATTTTTTTATCTTTTGGAGACCATAGACCATATATGGTGTTTTAAGGATAGTTCGATAATGTGTTATAAATTTAGTCAGCTTGAAAATAATTTGAACTATAATTATCTAATAATTATACCATCATAAACATGTCATTTTATCTAAAGAACTTCATCAAGACAATGAACATCTCATCTAATGAACTTCCAAAAAGTATATTTTGAAAAATATGTACTATTTAAACTAAGCTAATTCATTAAAGTTCGAATGGAACAATCACTTTCGTAAGCATTTATGATATAATAACAATACCTTTTTAAATGCACATTCCTATCACCATAAACACTCAATGGGTATTTATTAGCTTTAAAATATATATCTGCTATTTTAGGTAACACAAAATTATACTGAAATAAGTTTTAATTTAATTTGCATGTTTCATTTTTAAAGATTCAATCATTAGTAAAGTAAAGCCCCATCAATCACTTCTATTAGGTGCGCCAGATCACCGGGAAATTCAAAATTTCGCTAATATTCCTTAGTCTTAAATTTATCTTTTCATTTCTTGATGATCATGTTTAGAACGTGCGTGAAAAGGAATTGAAAATGCGATACTACAACCCTGAATTTTAGAAAATCACAATGTCAATAGGGTTGACTTCAACATTGGGGCAATGCATCACCAAAATACAGAGTGTGATACATATTTATGCAGAACATTTCAACAGCAGTGAAATCGTATATAAAACTAATGAATAAAATTTTGTGTGTTGACCATATATGTAGGTTGAAAAACATGAACAAGTTTTAAGTTTTAATTAGATAAATTATATTGTGTGAATGAATAAAATAATTCCTGAAATGTAAATTCTCGAAAATCTATTTGTAAGGTATACTGTTTCGGTTGTCATTTTTTAAACTTTCATTATTCAAGAAGAGAAAAAGTAATACTTCAAATGTAGACTATTGCACAGAAATGTAAATCATACAAATATCAGTTACACATACCATATACGTAGTGAAATAACAAATAATGTGTGTAACACTCACACCCTTCGACTAAAGAGATCATTAAATGCAAAAAAATAAATATATATATATATATATATATAAATCTATAGCGTTAAAAAATAATAGTTTAAATTGATGGATAAGCTAGGAAAATATATTTTCGCTTAAGCGCTGAAGTTCATAAAGTGCAAGTTGAATTAAAAATCAAGATATAAATTTTTTAACAATCTTCTCAGCCGATATCCATTTTGTATTTACTTAAAGAAGTATGCATTTTACATATTTCGGAAGCAGTTATTAATTCTGAAATGCATAAGAAATTTAACACATAATACAAACTGATGGTTCTTTTTTCACTTCAATCACATGAATAAAGATGGTTTTAAGAAAAAATCCATTATAATATTAAAATAGTCATTAAAATAGCCATTATAATATTAAAATAGAAAGCTAATCCACCTCTAATGTTAAGACTCTGTTGTTTCAAACTACGCTCAACGCTCCGTTACGCATTAATGACATTGCACCGAAGCTGAGGCTGGGGCGGGGCAAAATTTGATACTAATAATAGATTCTCTCTTTGTTTCTTCAAAACAAGGATTCCCCTCTGTAGGATTCAGAATTGGCTCGCTCCATGCGAATATTATAATAGTGACGTTTAACGCCACGAATTTAAACTACCCTGAAACCCGTCTGTAAATTATTTTAACTATTTTTCTTTCTCAAATTAATCCTTATCATATACATATATATATATATATATATATATATATATATATATATATATATATATATATATATATATATATATATATATATATATATATATATATATATATATATATATATATATATATATATATATATGTGTGTGTGTGTGTGTGTGTGCAAGATATTCTTCTTCATATTTTCCCTTAAATTTTTCGATCAACTATTGGCTCAATAAAAGCTTTCTACCTGTAGACAGCCAGCGGATTTCAGGTGTGTCTCCAGCGTTATTAGGTTCTCAAATGGGGAAAACCCTAGAGCCTTTCTGATATGTCATTCTTAATTATGTTCTAGATTAGAATATCGCTTATCATCTTTAGAGGAAGATTTAGTTTTAGATGAAACCTATGATTTTTGGAGTATGTGGAAAGAGCTAAGCAGACAAATTAATGTTCAATAGGGTCTTTCAACGATGGAATTTATGCATCAGATTTTTCATTTTAAGGACTATAAATCGACATGACAAGCTTCAACACGAAAATCCTTTAAGTATTAGGCGCATGAATTACAATTTAATACTGTACTTTTATACTTGCCATTCTACAGAATGTTATTAATGGACTTGCAATATATCAGAGTAAGATAGAAAACGATGGGTTATCATTTTACTAAAATATTACTTTTCTTTCAAGATTAAACTAATTTTTATGACACGATCATTTATTGATCTCATAATAGTCTCTTCTATTTTATGACAATGAGAACGATAAAAGTAAGCGAGAAACTGTCCGCACTATATTTTTTCTGATTATTATTTTCAATGAAAAAAATGACGAAATAAAATTATTTTTAACTTGCAGACTTTTTGTACATTGTTTTACTTTTAATATTTCATCACTCGCCTAATAGAATAAGCTTAAAGCCCAATCTTTATTTCTGCAGTTTCTTTGAGATATGATCTTTAAGAACTGAATCTTGCTGCATTCTACGATTATCTTACCGTAATAAATAATTTTTAAAATTTTTCTTTACTATTTTGCGCTCATTCGAACTTGACACAAGTCAAGATTTCCTTTTTTTTCAGGCTTGTATTGGTATCAAATATCATGTAGCTAATGATGCTTTTTCTAACTTCATATAACTTTTATTTTTTATATTAAGTTTTCTTTTGTTATTATAGGAATTTACCTCTCTATTGGATAAAACAGTTTTGTATTGTTTTATAATTAAGCCTCAATTCGTGGGTTTGTTAGAGGCGGAATCTCATATAATTTTATCCCCTCATAGAAGGTGTCACTTAATTTTTCCGCAGCCACACTTTTTTTAGGAAAAAAAAATCTGTGTATAAGAAGAATTCTACTTTTCTACTTACTTGAGAAGTGTACTTCTCAAAAGGTAAAATTTAAACAAGGCAAGACATCGGACAGCGGCCCCATAGATCTTGTATTTTCCTTCTAGGTACAGACTAAAAAGCCTTACATCCTACAATTTTAGGGAGCATTGCTTTCCTCTAGTTTTAAACAAAGGCTTTAATCCTGCATTTAGAGGAATCCTCAAAAAATATAAATCAATTTGAAGGGTTTAATAGATAGTAATATAGAAAAAACGGAAATTATTGTTTCCATACTTCGACGAGTAAAAAATTCCATTTTGAGGCAGCATAAAAGTTTGACGGTATGAAATTTTGAATAAATTATTTAAAAGTATCGTAAGTTAAAGCAGCTAGAGCATAGAGGCCATAAATAAAAAAAGGAATGCTTTCATCATTGAAACAACGTTCTTATGCATTTAAGACAGTGAAAAAACTCGGTATGTTTTCTAGAAAGTATGACCACTAAATTTTTGTACAAATTTTTATTAAAAGTGCACTAATTTTTAAAATAAAAAAATTTTATTAAAAGGACACTAATTTTTATTAAAAGTGCATTCTGCAACGTCTAATAGGAAAAATTTTAGAATTGTTAGGATTTTCACTCTTACGAATTTTCCCCAGCAATTTTCTGTACAGAAAGAGGAAAAGAAGAGCACGTAAAAGAAAAAAAATCCGCATTATAAAATTAAGTTTCCGAGGAAAATACACTCAAGTAACGACATGTACTGTACACCGAAGTTTCAATGGAAATTTCATTTTTTTCTACAAGAAACAAATTCGGAAATCAATTTTATTCTCTATATTATGTTTAAAGAAAGTACAAGAATATCTTTCATGGGATGTATAATTTTTTATTTATTTAAATGAAGTATTTAATCACAGATTTTCAGGATAATTATAGAAGACCAAGCATATTTTTCAAAAGAATGAGAGGCTCTATATCTTATTAAAACCAATTTCATTTAAAAAACTGAACTACGAAAACACTGATAAAGACATTCAT
Source organism: Dolomedes plantarius (assembly GCA_907164885.2). Lineage (NCBI taxonomy): Eukaryota > Metazoa > Arthropoda > Arachnida > Araneae > Dolomedidae > Dolomedes > Dolomedes plantarius. The sequence goes on along the minus strand of OU015494.1, from coordinate 100,296,769 downwards.
TATGTTTATTAAAGCTTTGTTTACTGAAATTAAAATAGAAATTAATATTTCATATCAAAATATTAGTATGCCATTAGTATATTGTTATGTTTATGCCATTAATATATTTCATTACTGTATTTTCAAAACTCCTTTTCCCCCCATTACCAAAATGAAATTTGATTTTTAATAAAATATTTTACATATTTGAAATATTGTTTTGTCATTAATTAAGCATCAGTTCATCAAGAATTAAAAATATTTTCTGTATTTTTAAAAGCACATTCTTATATTATCTTAAAATATAATGCCAAAGTTTTCCCAAGTAATCAAAAAATGTTTTTCTTTATTTAATTCGGTAACAATACGCAGAAAGCAATTAGTAATTTTTTCCCTAGTAGATTAATGCGATAGAACAACATTACATATATTTAAGTGGTTTCATATTCAGTAGCAAAAATTTTCAGTTAAGTTACTGGCAGAATAGAGGTACCGGCAGAGAGTTCGTAATGAAGCTCTACATTTTGGAAATGAATTCTAACGTATTGCTACACTATAGTGATAGTGATAAAAAAAATTGAAAATCAGCATATTATTTATTTACAAATTGTCACTTCAAGATTCATTTCCATCACCAAAAAGATATATATATATATATATATATATATATATATATATATATATAAAAGCGAACATACGGTTATTAACATGAAGTAGGAAAAATTATACTAAAGAGTTTGAATGATATTAAGACGTTCTCACCGAGACAAGGTGATTCGACAGCCAGAAAAATCATATCCAGATGAGGAAATCTACATTCGGTTGCGGTTGAAAGAGTAAATATTTTGTAGTATAAATCTATTACGATTTTCCTTATAAGTAGATGAATTTTGCATAAACAATGTCAAATTCTTATTATTTTTAGCATCAATTAAAACTTTAAAAAATCGCTAACCATTATCAAAATAGTTGGAATGATGACGTAGATCGAATTTGTTTAACACGTTTAAAGATAGTGCGAGAAATGTATATCAGGTGTAATTTTTTTTAATGTTTATGTTCAATATATGTAATCTAAGATATACTAGTTGGCACCCGCCAAAACATGACGGCAAGATAGTAAATAAATGTACTAATACACAAATTACACTCGACAAATCATTCCCAAATGTTGAAAATCATAATAACGCGCAGAAACAAATTAATGTGTTTAAGCGACATCGTGTTTAGAGAGTATCTAAAGCCAGATTTAAAAATGTCACTGAGCATGCGCAGAAAGCAAATTTTTAATTGTAAATTATCGCTAATTAAACAGCGCGAAATGAACAATTTCCATCAGGTTCAATCTTATATTTCACAAACATAATTATCATAAAAATAAAAATAGCAGAGAGAGATCTAGAGAGACTTCTCGGAATAAACGTGTTTATCATTAAAACATGTCACTGAGCATGCGCAGAAACAGTGAGTTTCTAAAGACAGATTTAAACATGCCACTGAGCATGCGCAGAAATCTATTTTTTTAACTGTAAATTATCGCTAATTAATAGAAATTGTGGTTACAAAAACCAAATTTGACAAATCTACAGATTGTAATCTTTCGTTTAAGACCAAAATGAAGTAAATTGATGCAGTAGTTTTCTCTCACGGACTGCCCAAAATGTCGGCTTAGCAACTTAAATATATAGATGGTATCATTGTAAGATTTTCTGTGAACTTTAGCAAAACAAGATAAGTTCGTTAATTTTTAGTGCTGGGGATAGAAATTATTACTAAGCTGTACCAACGGGAAATAAAGTATTTAAAGATTTTCAAAAAAGAGATATCTTCTTTAGTCAAATGTATCCATTTTTTGTAACTATAAAAACAGGTCTTGAAATTCTGTAGGGCCTTGTGGTATGGGTTCCAAGGTGTTAAATTTCATGCTTATTCACTGTTTCTTTAAAATATCAGGGTTTTTCTGTTGTTAACCTTTCTCAATAATTTCGAGTCCTAGTTTTGTTTAACCCCTACAAAAAAAAGACAATTACGATTATTTTACTATTGGAAACTCAGAGAATTAAAAATATTTTTTATAGAAGTTCTTAAATTTTCATTTTCATTTTCATTTTTAAAATTATTTCACAAGTTCAAGCAAAGTTTGAACATGCTATGGGATTTTAACACATTTCTTCTTTTCATTTGATTTCTTTAAATTAAATAGTTACTTCTCGCCTATACTTTTGTTTATGTGAGTAATTTCGGAGATGCTTAGTTTAACTATTTATCTTCAGGATAAATTCTTTGATTAATTAATTTCATTTAGTTTAACTATCTTAAGTATTAAATTGGATTTTTTAATTTTTTTTTTCATATGCAGTCAGTAGATATGTTAGTATGCATTTTGTAGTTGCTTTAAAAAATTGAAATTGTACTGTTGTAATTAAATGCACTTGTTATGTGGAAATTTCAGAAATAAAAATCATCCAAATAATTTATTCAGTTTGTACGTCTTTTTCTCTGAAAAAGACATTTACGACTAAACATGTGTCCTTTATTAAACGATTTATTTTTTTCCTAAAATGCTGGATTTCTTGACAAAAAATCTGACTGCGGATATTTTGCACCTTTATTTTCGTCCCAGCTTTTAAGGAAAAATAATATTAATATGATTTTAAAAATTTTTATTTGGAACACAAAATTTCCCTGCCTTAAATTTTAAAGTAAATTATCGTTAACTTTAGTAATTTCCTCTGTTAGAAAAATGAATGGTATACAGACATTCCCACCAAGCCTACGTAGCCTAACAAAAATGACGAGAGTCCATGCCATCAAAACAATTTACATATCTAATTTCAGTCCTAGAGGTAATTTGTTACTCTGGAGCGTGATCATTTTAAACAATGCCTGATGGACCGCTCTAGCGTCATAAGAGTTAAACTGACATTTCTTAAGGACTTCAGTTAAAATATGAAGAAATGACCGATTTTTTTCCTTTGCACATTAGCATAGGCATATCTTTGCTTCTTTTTTATATTCTTGCGTGAGAGAATTAAGCAAGCTACAATGCAAAAGTTGAATCATAGAAAAATAGTTTAAAAATTCCCTCAATTTTTGTTGCGGTGGACATGAATGGCTTAACCCTTAAAAAATGAACTGTTAAAATTTTCGATATTTCAGAAATACAAGCTTTCTTTTTACTTAAACATCCTTCATATAGAGGGAAAAGCAGGATTCTAAAATTTGCATCACATAATGCGTCATAAGAAAAACTATGAGTTGGAAATTCCCCTTAGCTTAGCAATGGAGACTGACATTCTACGAGCTGAACTGATGCATGGTCTTAAGAAAATATATGGTAAAACTGGGGTAAAACTCTTAGAATCGTTGGCAAGAATGAAGGGCTAACACGTTTTAGCGTTGAACAAGAGAGCAATAAAGGCCTGTAATTTGAGGAAGGTGATAAACAAAATTTTACCGCAAGGCTGGGATAGCTCCACAGAGAGTATGTTCGCTTAGATATGAGAATACGTCGTTTTGACACAAAATATTCAATTTTATTATAATATATATTTCCGCTGTTACTTTAATAAATTTTTATACTATGTCTGTAGTATAAAAAGTGCTTTTGCTTCTTGTATTATATTGCTATACCAGCATATAAATATTTAAAAAAGTTAAATAAATAATACTTAAAGGTGTACAATAATTTGTGTCCGGGAATTACATTTATAGCATACCTAAATTACTTGCATTATTTCTCACACTTTTTATTAATTGCAAAACGATCCACAATATGCAGTAAAAGTATCTTTAAATTTTTAAATAAAATATGTCATTTTTAATATTTATTCAATTCTAAATTTTTAAATATAATTATGGGCCCGTGCAAGAGTCTGTCAAATAAAAGGGAATATATGAAGTTTGAGTAATATAAATATTACCAAATATATTAAGGCATGGGACTATCAAGAAATGAAATGCTCTAAAAAAATTGATTTCCCAAATTTAAAGAAAAAACTTAAAGAACATTTTGATTATTACTTGTCAACATTAGATTAAAAATAAATTTTGCCATTTGATCCTACTACCTTATTGTTTGAGAACATAATTTTAAAATGTTTCTATAAAGATTAGGCAAAATTATGCCCAAAATTTATAAATAATCAATATCTGTCATGTATTTTAAATAACATTTTCTCCTTCACTTTCAAAACAAATTGGGAATCAAATTCCAGACATTTCCTTTCCGGATAAATTCACTGTAACATTTTATCCCCAGCCAATATTAGGATCTTGACAAATCCATAAATTTTTATTTTTAACTGTTAAGCAGAATCTTACGCATAAATTCTACATTTAGGGATATTCGAATTATGACATTGTTTAATTTAAACTGATAAACTTTATCGAAGATTGATAATCACGTTTCATATGTTGTCAAAGAGCCTTTTAGAATATCTTAAGTTGTAAATTACCGAAAATGTAAAAGCGTTTCAAAATATCTTGTCAAAATACAAGTTTTAAAAAAATTCTAACATATAGTTTACTTTTCTACCATTTTGCCTAATGTTCTTGTCAGAGTTTATGCGCACAAAACTGAATTTGTAGCTTCCACCTTTAAAAGAGGTGACTAGTATCGAAAATGTCGCATATGCATTTATAAATATTCATGTAAGAAGAATATTTCATAATTTTTATTTTAATTTATTTTTAATTTAATAGAACATTGATAAAATCTTACTTATGCGATTATTGAGAATTATTATTAATGGATAAAAAGCACAGAAATCTCGTGGAAACATAAAGGTAGGCTCAGAACAAAATCTTCAACAACAGAAAGCACGTCATTCATATACTACATAAACTACTAATGAGTCGCAAAAATTTAACTGGGGTCAAATTCATAAAAATTCTTTTGAAATATATACAACTATTATATATATATATATATATATATATATATATATATATATATATATATATATATATATATATATATATATATATATATATGAAAAATATAAAATTTAAGTTGATCCCCTATAAATTTTCTTTCCTTCCCATGCTTAAGTTGGCATTACCAAATTCTGTTTTCACGAACCCAGGAATATTTTTCATAGCGTCATCTATCTCCGGGAAGCCACGAAATCATCCGACCCCTTTTCTATGCCCAAATAAGGCGATCGTCCTGCACAACTGATGCAGATTGCAAGAAACATCTTTGCTCAGCAAATTCTTTAACCGCCGATACCTCTATACGCAACCCCGGAAGTCACTTGTGTGCTGGCTTTCCATTAGTTAAGATGCATGTTAGCCACTCGGAAATAAAGTTCTTATGCTAAAGATTCTGTAATCTGATCTTATTTCGTTACATAAATTATAGCCGGTAGGATTTTCTGCAGTGTGGATACCAGTTTTAAATTTTTAATTTCAATAGCTAAAGGGAGTTTTAATTTCACCAGCACCCGTTGTGAAATCTCAAAGCGTTATTCACCCTTCCGTGCGACGAAAATAGCAGCGATTACCAGCGGATTATAACTGACCTTGGTGTATTTATGCTGTTCGGTGACCTTGTTTTGAAGAAGAAATGAAGAAAGGGGAAAAACCCAATTTCAATCAAACCGAGGACTTAACCGGTGAAAATAACGAGCCATCTCAAGTCCGATTTTCAAATGTAAATGTGTTTATCAAGCTCTATTCAAATGAAGTGCCAATCGAAAATTACATAGCAGAATATGAGCAGGTTTGTGAACTGTTGACATTAAATACTATACAAAAAATTATATTTTTTAACAAGGTGTGTACCGGAAATGTGGAACTAGTTCTTCAATCCAGACCCCTCTTTAAGAACTTCGAAGAATTAAAAACAGAACTGCTTAAAGAATTTAAGACGGAGATAAGTAAACCCGAAATACATCATCAATTGTTAAGACGGAAAAAAGGAAGGGAAGAAACTTATGAAGCGTATTACTACACTATCCATCAAATAGCTTCGAAAGCAGCGATGACCTCGGAAGAGCAGAAATATTACATTATAAAAGAAATAAACACACGCCCAGAAGTAGATCTCCAACTTCGTTCGACAAAAAATTGTGATGAACTAAAAGACATGTTAAAACTCATGGATAAAGAAAATGCAGAAGAAATGACTTTTTATATCCCCAAGCTACCAGTTTTCCATAGACCCCCAGGCTGGAGTCCACGCTTCCAACAACACCCAGGAAATTACCGACAGTTTCAGCCAAATTTTGATCGTCAACACCAGGAGTGGAGACCGAGGAATAATTTTTATCCGCCCCATTTCCAGCAACGTCCCCGACCAGGGCTCAACACCAGTGCACCTTCCTTTCAGCCAAGAATGACAGTGCAGAATCCTAATCAAAACTTTAATGTCAGAACCAACGACAATGTCAGAACCATGACTGAGGGCCAGTAGCAGAGAGCCTGTTGTGTGGACAGAAAGTCCAGGTTTTATTCGATTCAGGCTCAACTCTAAATATTTTACCAGGACCCATTTTAAATAAAACTCACCAACTAAATTTCAATAAATGCAACATTAACATTACAGCTGTGGGACGAAACGTCCAGGTAAGTCAGTCTATAATGCTTCCGTTAAAATTAGGTGAAAAAATTGAAACATTAAAATTTTATTACTTACCTAATGTACAATTACCTTATGTTATATTATCTAGTCATGCTATTGGACTCTTTAATGTCACTATTAATTTTAAAACTAGAGAAATTTTTCAGGATAATAAATTACTTAAGCATTTTAATTGTACCAGCTGTCATAATAATAATCCTAATAAGAAAAGTGGTCATGGAAATAATGAAAAAGTATCTGAATTTTTAAGTAATAATAATGATTTATGTAATGTGATTTCTTGTAATAATGATAATTGTGATATTGACAATTTAAAACAAAAATTTGATCATGCTTTTGTTAAGAATAAGTTTGATGTGGGAGAAATTAAATTAGAATCGCCAAAAGTAGTCTTAACATCAGAACTTTCTATAAGTCAAAGACCATACAGAACGTCGCCTAGAGACGACGCAGAGATAAAAAAACAATTAGATGCCTTGATAAAAGCTAAAATTATTAAACCTAGTTATAGCCAATATAGTTCATCTATTACTCTCTCGTTTAAGAAAGAAGATAATGCTAGGACTCGATTATGTATTGACTATAGGAAAATTAACCAAATTACCAAAACCGATTGTGAACCCATTCCCAGAATAGACAGTGTTCTAGATAAATTTACAAATGCTAAAGTATTTTCTACGTTAGATTATATATATAATCTAACGTAGTGGGTATCTGTAGTGGGTATTAGCACCTGAAATTAGAGGATGAGGAAGCTGAAAAGCTTGCTTTCACTTCTAACTATGGCTCGTACAAATTTACCAGACTTCCGTTTGGATTTAAGAATGCTCCCGCAATATTCCAAAGAACAATTAGGCGTATACTTCATAAATATCAAGTTAACTTTGCTGTAAACTATATTGACGACATAATTTTTTTCTCAGATGCATTAGAAGACCATATTCAGCACCTAAAGACATTTTTTGAAATTTATGAAAAGGAAAATATTAAACTTAAAAAATCGAAATGTCATTTTGCTAAAGATACTATTGCTTTTCTTGGCTATGAAGTTAAGCATGGATCATACAGCCCAAATAATACTAATGTAGAAAGAATAAAAAAATTATTGGCCCCAAGGAACGTTAAAGACTTACAAAGATTTCTAGGCACCATCAACGTATATCATAAATTTATTCCTGATTACGCTAAAATTAGAATTCCCTTAAATAACCTTCTAAAGAAAGACCAGAAATGGGCATGGACGCCTGAATGTCAACAAGCTTTTAAAAAACTTAAAGATAGTTTAATCTCAAAACCCATTTTGGCCCTTTATAATTCAAATTATCCTTGCCATGTCTATGTTGATCCGTCAAAAGAAGCCACAGCCTCCATAGTAAAACAAGAACATCCTGATGGAACTCAACATCCAATTACATATCACTCCAGACGACTTAGACCATATGAAATTAATTATACGATAACGGGATTAGAATGTTTCTCCATAATTAATAGTCTAGCTAGATCCCATTGCTACCTTCATGGGTCACATTTTACTGTACATACAGATCATCACAGCTTAGTTTGGCTTAAAACTTTTAAAAATTCCACGGTAGACTTTTCAGATGGTCTCTAAAAATTTCTATGTATGATTTTGACATAAAATATAAGAAAGGTACAACTAATGTTGAAGCTGACATGGTAACTAGAAACCCAATTGCTTTTGATATAACTAACACCCCTCCAGAACCCTTGTTAGATATAAAGGAAATTACCCATTTTCAAAATTTAGAAAATATAACAGCATCCAGATGTTTTAATAAGGATAATGTTGTAGTAGTGAAAAGACAAGGTTTAATCAAAATTGTATTACCAAAAGTTTAAGAATTAAATTAATAGAGAGAGTACATGAAAAATTTGGTCATCCAGGAATTGCTTCAATGTTAAGAATTATTTCACCTCAATATTATTGGACTAAGATATTTAATGATGTTAGAAATTATGTTAAACATTGGGAAACTTGTCAAGTAAACAAGAATTCTCATCAGAAAAAATATGGTTTTATGCAATCTCTTCCTCTGTGTGAAAAACCTTTTGAACTATTATCAATTGATACTGTAGGTGGTTTAAGTTATTATAATTCTACTAAGAAATATTTACACATTGTAGTTGATCATGCCACTAGGTACATCTGGACATTTCCCTCTAAAAGTGCCACCACGGAAACCTGTATAAATTTTTTGAATTCTATTTTTCAAAATCTTATACCCGAGTGATTTAAGTGATAGGAATTTTAAGTGATAGGAATGCCGCTTTTACCTCATCGAAGTTTAAACACTTTCTCAGACGTAATAATGTTACACAGCTGTTGACATCTGCTCATAGATCGCAGACGAATGGAAAGGTCGAGAGAGTTAACCAAATTATATTAACCAGGTTGAAATGTAAAGTTAGTAATAGCCCTAGTAATGTGCCATGGACAAAAATCTTAGAGTCTGTCAACCAAGAATATAATAATAGCCCTCATTCGATACCTGGATTTCCCCCAATTTATTTAATGTATGGCGAATTGCCTTATAAATTTTCTTTCCAAGATAATGAGATATACCCTCCTATAGAAGAAGCTAGAAAAATGGCACTTGAAAGAACTAGACAATATTATCAGTCGAATAAAATAAGATATGACACAAGATTTCAACAAGTTAAATTTAAAGTATTAGATTTAGTTTTATATGAAGAATTTCAATATCCAAATACCCGAAAACTTTCCCCACCGTATTCAGGCCCTTATACTATTCTAAAAAAATGTTCAGATGTTCTTTTTGAAATTGATAAACCCAATGCTCTTTATAAAACTCCCACTGAGATTGTACATTCTACTCGCCTTCGATTTTTCCGTCCTTCTGAGAATTTTCAGTTAAATGATATTAAAACCCAAGTGAACAGAAACCAGAGGATACTGATGGACTCCCATCAAAGGACTGCCCATATTGTGAGTCTCCGAATCTACAACTACTTTTTAATGACAACTAAATATGGTATAGACTGATCATGTGAAGTTTATTTTGAATTTTGTAATTATTAAGGTGAATTTTGAATTTTATAATATTTAATTTAATGTCATGATGCATTCTTTTCCTCAGTTGAGTTGTTCTTGTTTTGTTTTTATTTTTCTAATATTTGTAAAAAAATTGTCGGGTTGTGATGGCCACACAACTCGAACCTTTTTTTTTCATTCGGCTAAATTTTTAATTTTGGTTTATGGGGTTTTTCTTTGAGAGCAACTACAATTGAGAAACTGAATCCATCTACCTACATTTGATCATCCACAAATATTTTCTTTTGAAGTGGTGGGAGGAATTTGTTTTAACCTCCTTTCCAACTTCATAGTCAGCATTCCTCAGCAAACGTCAGGATACACGGTTGTTTGAGACAGATGTGATTTGTTTGTCAGAATTAAGGTATGTTAAATGTATAAAATGTGTATTGCTATTGAAACGAATTTTGATGTAATGAAGTTGTTTTATTAGTGTAACAGTAAATGAAGAAAAAGAAGAGATGTTGATATGAAATGTAAAAATTTATGATATTGTAGTTTTGAACGAAAAGGGAATTGTTATGCATATAAGAGTACCCAAGGAATTTAAATAATATAATAGAGTGAATTTTGATTGTGATATAAACAATGTCAGTATTAATAGAATATAATGTGAAGTATTATATTTTGAATTTATACTGTAATTATGGTTAAGTGCATACGAAGCAAATAAGATGAAGGATAGTAAGGAAAACGCATGGACCTGCTTTCTGGAGGAACCATTGTGGAGTTTGCCAGATATTTTTGTAATCTTATGTTATATTCTGTATAATTGTAATATTTTGTATTTTATTTTTGTATGTTATGTATGAGAGCCTCCACCCGGGTAGACAACGTTTTTAAAATGGGGGGGGGGGATATGAAAGATATAAAATTTAAGTTGATCCCCTGTAAATATTCTTTCCTTCCCATGCTTACGATGGCATTACCAAATTCTGTTTTCACGAACCCAGGAATATTTTTTATAGCGTCAGAAATCCCCGGGAAGCCACGAAATCATCCGACCCCTTTTCTATGCCCAAATAAGGCGATCGTCCTGCACAACTGATGCAGCTTGCAAGAAACATCATTGCTCAGCAAATTCTTTAACCGCCGATACCTCTATACGCAACCCCGGGAGTCACTTGGGTGCTGGCTTTCCATTAGTTAAGATGCATGTTAGCCAATCGGAAATAAAGTTCTTATGCTAAAGATTCTGTAATCTGATCTTATTTCATTACATATATGTATATATATATATATATATATATATATATATCCTCTTGAGTCCCACGGTACCCAATTGGGTACCTTTATTAAAACATTCCCAGAAACATTAATTACCTTTATCATCTTCGAAACCGACGGGATCCAACTAGGTAAAGTCTATTTTAAGCGATTCCTCATATATGGTGCTACCAGTTCCAGATCCGAAGTCAGGTTCTTCAGTTAAAGTGGCGGGGAATCTGAAAATGGCTTGTAGACGTACTAGAGGTAAGAAAACTATTTATTTTTATTCTTTAAAAAATTTCTTTTTCATTTTGTGTTATATTTATTAAAAGTTTAGACCATAGTGACTATATAAACATGAATTAATACACATTATTTATATTTATTTGTGTTATTAACGATGTTCAAAAAGAAGGTACCCAATTGAGGACCTCGGGTCTCGAATGCTAAAAAAATTGTTATTTTATTTTTTTAGTTCGTTATCTGACAGAAGAGCAAATTCAAACTCTTCTTGCGAAAAGTGTTAGAGAATTATGAGATACTGATAATCCTGATTTCCTTGAGAATTTTGAACCTGAAAGTGAAGACTGTGCACAATGGAGAAGAAATAATTACTCCTGTAAAGGTGCAACCTGCTGATTCAAACCAGAAAGGAAAAAGAGAAAAATATCTGTCCTATATGTTAAAAAATGTTTGTCCACTGATGATCAGATGATCCCATTTTCTGGTCTTTGTACAATGAGACAATATGTCCCATCAAAGACTTACCCTATAGGATAGAACTATTTGGTAATCCCTACACAGGATGGGTCAGTTTTGGATTTTGTTATCTATGCGGGTGCAGATACAGTGCCAACAGAGGAAAAGACATCCTACGGTTTAGTAGGAGCTATAGTAAAGCATTTAGTTAGTACAGTGCCAGAAACATCAATATTTCATCTTTTACGGACAGGTTTTATACAGGTATACCAATTCTTGATTACCTTAGTGCCAGAACTTTTTTTTTGACTGGTACCGTAATGAGCAAACGAACTGATGGTACTGCAGCTAATTTTCCACAAGAACGAGATGTGGAAAGAGGCTCTTTTAAATTCCGAACTCTTGAAAGTGGAAAAGCCTGTTTAGTCAAATGGAAGGACAATAAGTCGGTATTGATGAGACCAGACCTTAATTTGCAAGAGATGGAGCAAGGAAGCAAATAGGAACGTAGATTTCAAGCAACCTGCTGCTGTGAAAGCATATAATACTTATATGGGTGGAGTAGATCAAATGGATAGATCTATTTCATACTATCGCATTTCAACACACACCAAAAAATGGCCAATGAGTGTTATTGCACATTTCCTTGACATAGCAACGTGTAATGCATGGATACTCTACACAAGACATTGCAAACAAAGATGGTGCTAAGAAAAGACTATCTGCAATTGATACAATTCAAACTTGCAATTGCAGAAAGTTTAATTCTTAAAGAAACCTCAAAATTATAAGAAGAAGGCAGTTCAGCGAAAAATATGTCCAAAAAGTGATTCTCATACCAGGCAGTCATATAAGGTACGACAAAGTGGGGCATTTCCAAGTGCAGTCCAAATTGTAAAATCAGAAGAAATGCCCCAATTCAGGCTGTAAAGGAAAATGAAGAGTTAGAGGCATTAACTGTAATTTATTTTTGAGCTTGCAAAACAGAAACCGTTTCTTAGAATTCCATGAGAAGTAACTGATTTTTGTCTGTATATAAACCCAAGGTACCCATTTGGGTACCACTTAATTAACATAATTAAAAATTTTGAATTGAAATTTTTTGTTTATATTTGTTTCACTTAATGCTATTTATGCTAGATAAAGTTAAAAATTGTGAATAAAGTGCATTAGTTTAGGCTCGGGTCTCTAGAGGATATATATATATATATATATATATATATATATATATATATATATATATATATATACAGTGGAATCTCGATGTATCGTTTTCGAAGGGACTGACTGAACTAAACGATGGATGCGGGAAAACGATAGATGCGGGAACATACAAGAAAGTTTTAATATTCCTTAAAGTTTGATATCCCTAAAATATATTTATTCACATACATAAATGCATACATACCTGTAGTGTAACTGAAGATAAAATTTCAAAGTTGGACTGAAATCCAAGATAATAGTAATAAAAAAAGAAATGCACGTATGTGCATAGGAATTTTGATTCAAATAAAAGTATTTAATCTACGATTTTTTTTGTTTTTTTTTGGCGGTTCCCTCTCCACAAGTAAACAATATTTTTTCTGTGTTGCAAATTGCATTCCTTTCGGTATCGGTTATTGTGTGAGAATATGAAGAAGCGTCAGACGTGAATCGTTTGTAACTAGAACCATTCTTTGCACTGGATGTGGTCCGACATAAGACCACCCGGAAGTTCTGCTTCCGGATGAAACCCTCACCGGCCAGTGTAGAGTGCAGCAATCAGAAACTTTTCACACCCTAGACCAAACACCAGGACGCCTCCATCCTAAGACCAAGACAAAAGCCAGAGGATAGCATGGAACCGCTCAGGTCGGCTGACTGTGAGACATAGCTGATAAGAACAGAAATGTTGAATAGTCACAGAATTTGGAATGAGTTTCCGAAAATAGGATACTTCAGGAGCTAAAGAATTAAGGAAAACCAACGACGATCAAATAATGGGAGTGGTACGACTCTGCGAAACCAGGCTGAACAGGAGAGAACAAAAATACGATACCGTGCATCTTAAATGTTCTACTCATTGTTTAATTAGAGCGTCATTCTAGCTCAATCCAGACATTTTTATTTCAGGCTCAGTTATTATGAAAAAACGATCGATCCGATAAATTAATGTAAAGCTGCGATTTTCTGACCGAATGTTGCGGGAAAACGATGGATCGAGGAACGATCCGTGCGGTCGTTTTTTGCTTGTTTTCTATGGAATTTATTCGGGACTGGATGAAATAAACGATGTATACGGGAAAATCGTTCGGGGAACGATCGATCGAGATTCCATTGTATATATATATATATATATATATATATATATATATATACAATGGAATCTCGATCGATCGTTGCGGATCCATTTTCCGTATGTGTCGTTCATTTTATCCAGTCCCTACGATCATATTGCTTTGTTATGTTTTACCGCATCTATCGTTTTCCTGCATTTACCGTTCTTTTCAATCGGTCCCTTGCAAAACGATAGATCGAGATTCCACTATATATATATATATATATATATATATATATATATATATATATATATATATATATATATATATATATATATATATATATATATATATATATATATAGTGGAATCTCGATCGATCGTTCCCCGAACGATCGTTTTCCCGTATGTATCGTTTATTTCATCCAGTCCTGAATAAATTCCACAGAAAACAAGCAAAAACAGACCGCATGGATCGTTCCTCGATCCTTCGTTTTCCCGCAATATTCGTTCAGATTATTGCAGCTATATATTAATTTATCTGATCGATCGTTTTTTCCTAATAACTGAACCTGAAATACAAATGTCTGGATTGAGCTAGAATGACGCTCTAATTAAACAATGAGCAGAATATTTGAGATGCACGCTCTCGTATTTTTGTTCTCTCCTGTTTAGCCATATCGTACCACTCCCATTATTTGTTCGTCGGTGGTTCATTCCAAATTCTCCGTCTATTCAACATTTCTGTTCTTAGCAGCAATGGCTCACAGTCAGCCGACCTCAGTGGTTCCTGCTGCCGTCTGGCTTTTTTGTTGAAAGAGGCGCCCTGGTGTTTAGTCTAGGTTGTGAGAAGTTTCTAATTGCTGCAGTCTACACTGGCCGATGGGGTTTCACCCGGAAGTGGTGCTAGTTACAAACAATTCACGGCTGTCGCTTCCCCTACCCACTTCAAAAAGTATTGGGGCATTGCTAAACGGTCAAACATAGCGGCAGACGTCTGAGATTATCTCTTTAGTTCTTCGTAGCTTTTACTACAGATATTGTTTTAAACTTTCAAATGAATCCTTCAGCGAAAAATGTACGCACTCTTCAAGAAAGATTAAAAATTATTGAAGAAGTGGAAAAAACATCCCTCTGCAAAACAAGTTGACGTAGTCAGCGTTTAGGAATCGCCGCGTGTACGCTGAATTCCATTTATGTAAAGAGAAATGAAGTTCGGGAACAAATAGGTAGATGTGGAAAATCTTCGATAACAAGAAAGACTTGCAGAGAATCGAAATTTATGGAACAGGAGAAAATCCTCTTCACTTGGTACCAATAATCACGTACCGCAAACATACCTGTTGATGGGAGCATTATTTGCGAGAAAGCAAAACAAATTGCAGACAGACTTGGCATTAATGACTTTGCGGAATCAAGCGGGTGTATAAAACGTTTCAAATATCATCACGGCCTTGCATACAAGAAGCTCACGGGAGAGAATGCATCTGTGGATACAGTACGAACATCATCATGGATTAACGAGTTCCCAAAGCTGTTGGAGGAGTACCAGCTTCGAGACATTTACAATGCAGATGAAACTGGACTATTTTATAATTGCTTGCCTAACAGTGCACTGACATTAAAGGGTCGGTCCTACCATGGTGGTAAAGGGTCCAAATAGAGGATCTCTGTGTTGTTTTGTGTTAACAGTGACGGAACTGACATACGCTAGCCGATAGTCATTGGTAAATCACTGAAGCCCAGGTGTTTCAAAAATACAAAAATTTTACCAGTAAAATATTACGCTAATAACAAAGCATGGATGACTCCAAATATTTTTACTTCATTTTTATGAGACCGTGATGTAGAAATGCGCATTAAACAAAGAAATATTTTACTGTTTATAGACAATTGTGCAGCTTACCCTAGTGATACAAAGTTTTTTAAAAACGTAAAAGTTATCTTCTATTCTGCTAATTGTACATGTGTTTTGAAACACTTAGATATGGGTATTATAAAGTGTTTTAAATGGTATTATCGAAAACAACTTATACGAAAGGCTGTTTGTCTAATACACTGAAGTGCCACTGAATTAGGGATACCTACCTAGTAACGAGTCGGGCCTCCTCTGGCCTTGATAACGGCTGCCACACGACGAGGCATAGATTCAACAAGTTTCTGGAAACGTTCCACGGGAATGGCTTGC
Source organism: Dolomedes plantarius (assembly GCA_907164885.2). Classification (NCBI taxonomy): domain Eukaryota; kingdom Metazoa; phylum Arthropoda; class Arachnida; order Araneae; family Dolomedidae; genus Dolomedes; species Dolomedes plantarius. Next base: position 100,280,778 of record OU015494.1, on the reverse strand, counting down.
CAAATATTGGCTAAAGATGTCCATAATTCAGTCAGGTCCTTTGGTGCTGTTTGGCCACCAGTGCCTTCATGTGATGAAGAACAAGTGAGTGTTACTGAAGACGATTGGAGCAATTAGAAATCGCACCTGACATCAATTTTGATATGTTTGTTGGATTTGACGATGATGTCGCAACTTGTGGGTTGGAAACAATCGAAAGCCTGTCTGACGCAAAGTTGAAGGAGACAACAGATGAGGTTGGAGATGATGTTGAAAAAGAACCACCACCTGTACCTTCGTTTTCTGAAGCATGCTTGGCATTTGAAAAAATTAAAACATTTTTATACTCTCACACAATAACCGATACGGAAAAGAATACAATTTGCAACACTGAAAAAATATTGTTTACTTGTGGAGAGAAATATGCCAGAAAGCAAACAAAGATTAAAGATTATTTTAAATGAATCAAAATTAATGTGCATCTACGCGTATTTCTTTTCTTATTATTATTATCTTCAATTTCAGTACAACTTTATCTTCAATTACACAACAGGTATGTATGGATTTATGTATGTGAGTAAATATATTTGAGGGATATCAAACTTTTAGGTATGTTAATACTTTTTTGTATGTTCCCGCATCTATCGTTTAGTTCAGTCAGTCCCTTCGAAAACGATAGATCGAGATTCCACTGTATATATACACTCAAGAGCCAAAACATTATGACCACCCCTACATTTTGCAATGAATTCGCCTGGATGACGTGGAAGGCACGTGATCAGGTGGAAGTGGTATTTAACTGCTGCTGGAGAGTCTGAAGAACCATTCTTTCACTTACTTCTGTGTGTGATGGGAAAGGCTGCGGATCTAAGCGACTTTGATAGAGGGCAGATTGTAATGGCTCGAAGGCTCGGAACAAGTATTTCCGAAACTGCAATACTCGTGGGTTGTTCGCGACCTACAGTTGTTAGTACTTATGCAAAGTGGATGAATGACGGTGAAACCAGCAGTAGACGACATGGTGTTGGACGTCCACACGCTATCAAAGAAAATGGTCATCGGAGACTGTCTCGCATTGTGAAGTAAAACCGGAGCCAGACAGTGGCTCAGCTGACAGCCAAATACAATGCAGGGCCAAGTAGAATAGTATCGCAGCACACTGTTCAGCGGACACTGTTCGATATGGGGCTACGCAGCAAACGTCCCACTCGTGTGCATTTGCTGACCAAGCGTCATCGCCAACTGCGCCTGCGCTGGGCCCGGGAACATCGCGACTGGTCCATGGATCAGTGGGAGAGAGTTGCCTGGTCAGATAAATCACGGTTTGTCATTCATCACGCCGATGGCCGTGTCAGGATACGCCGTCTTCCAGGCGAACTGTTGCTCCCTCAATGTACAGTAGGTCATACACAGGCCGGTGGTGGCGGTATTATGCTTTTGGGGACGTTTTCTTGGGCGTCTCTGAGACCCGTGGTTGTTGTAGAGCAGACCATGAATGCTACAAGGTATCTGAACATCATTGCGGACCAGTTGCACCCTTACATGGCCTCTGTTTTTCCAGCTGGAAATGGAATGTCCCAAAAGAACAACGCCCCGTGTCACAAGGCTAAAATTGTGTTGGAGTGGTTCCAGGAACATGATGCTGAATTCCAGTTAATGTCCTGGCCGCCTAACTCACCGGATCTCAATCCGATAGAACACATTTGGGATGTCATGGGACGGCAGCTCAGAGTTCAAAGACCACCAATTCGCAATATCTTGGATTTGCGTGACCGTTGCTTAAACATCTAGTACAATCTGTCTCCGGCCATCTACCAAGGACTTGGGGCATCCATGCCAAGGCGGGTTGAAGCTGTGTTGCGCGCGAAAGGTGGGCCAACTCGTTATTGACAGGCGGTCATAATGTTTTGGCTCTTGAGTGTATATATAAGAAAAATAAATATACAAACAAAGATAAGAATTTTGTTTTCTAATATGTCCCCTGTTGTTGAACTATCATATTACATCTTGATTTCTATGGTAAAAGAGTTTTTCCTAAAATATCAAGGTTGATTTTGTTCCACTCCTTGACCACAATATTCCAGAATCCCTCCAATGTTTTCGGATGCCGCTTATATAAAGCTTATAAAGAGCTCGAAATGCACAATAATCCATAGGAAACACGTTGGGGGACTTGGGTGGGATGCATTTAAAAAGAATAGCCGCAATTCTGGTTTCATTTATTTTATTTTTCTAAAAATATAGCAGTTTATTTGTAGGTATGTCTGGTAGCCTTATCCTGATGGAACTTCTTAATACAATAAAGATTGTTTGAATAAAGTGATTGAATATATTTTTTGAAAACAGGTGTTAAAACATATTTCTTATAATTACCTGAGTTGATTTTCCCAGTCAAATGTGAACTTTAACGCTTATTTCATTTTTTATTAATTATGTCACTTATTTCACGTGTAGAAATATTAAAACCATGCTTTTCACACCGTTTTTGATAATCGAATACGAATATTCGGAAAGTTCAAATACATATACCATCATAGCCTTCAATCCATTGTTTATTTTCCAGCAACATTTTAAAGTAAAGAATATTTTAACGTAGGATTACGTTCCTCAATAACGGTCCTCAGGATAGAAAAAAATTGTCCGTCCTGCACCCCCAGTTATAATTTTGGCAGCGAGTCAAATACAGTAGCAGTAAACAGTTAAACAGAAAAGTACCAAAATGCGTCAAAAAAAAAAGGTAAGCAACGATAAGTAATCCTACGTTAATGACCCGCGGTATTTTCGTTAGAAGAGACTGCCTGAAATATTTTAATGATGTAGATGGTGGTTAAACCCTATTCCGAATTGATGCCAGCTAAATTTTAACTTTGTTCATTTAAATTTAAATCATAGAGATAGTCAAAATCATTACAAAAATGTGTATATATATATATATATATATATATATATATATATATATATATATATAAATTATACATTACACGGCCATTTCTCGATTATTTGGTCTTCTTGTTGCTGACATAAAGAATTCATCGTTGGTTCAATCTAGAGGCGATTAGGGAGAATATGAGAGAGAAATGCCTTCTGAATTTTATTTACAACCGTAAATGTAAAGTATAAAGGAATCTTTTAAGTTGAAAGAATTCTAAGAATAAAACAAATTTCAGGAAGTAAAGCAGTTACATTTTTCTATTAACTCCTTATTAACTAAAAAGGTTTTTTTTCAAACCTTTCAATGCGGACACTTTTCGAGTAACGAAAGAAAAGAAAATCTTTCACAACAGTCAAGTATATAAGCTAGCTAGTTGTTTGTGAAGAAGATGTTTATATACAGTCTGCTACACATGATCGGAGGGTAACTAAATAATTACTTTGTTACATTTTATTTTTAAAATACAATCCGTAATCACGTTATTTTTATTGAGATCTTTACTTTAACGCATTATCATTGTGCAAAAATAAGACCTCTATTTCTTCTTTTTAATACGTGAAAAAAATTGTTTCAGTAAAATACCACGACAAGAAGTAATTTTCTTCTTTTTTGAGAAATTTGCCTTATTAGATGCATGAACCGTTTTCAACACTTTACCTTGAATACAAAGCTTTTTCTACTAGTGAATACTTAATTAAACCGAATATTAAAACACGAAATTTTAAAAAAAAATCTTAAGACTTGTAAAAATTATTTATTTTCTGCAAAGAAAAATAAATCCCGTGAATCACGAAATGTAGTAAAGACAAATTTATTTGCACTTTTTAAGACATGAAAATAATTTCTAATGCATGAGAGAATTTTATTATACCGTTAATTATTAATTTTATTACCCCATGCACAGACTGATTCTATTTATTCAAAAGATGTATTCCAGTCACGAAGCATGACTTTCTTAGCATTCTAACGGATCTCTATTTAGTAAATTGCATGTTGTCGGATTATGGGCTTCAATAACCCGGAAACGTTTCAATTCTACCCAGGAACAATGAATCAAAACAATGCCACATAATGACCGCAACTTCTGTTATAAAAGTGAAAGGGATTCTCACTAATGTTTCCCATTAATTACTGCCTCATCTCTTTCGGTTATTAGCAATGAAGGATTCATATTACATTTCTTTTATGAGTAAGTGATAAGTGTACCATATCACATTCATATATTTAAAACCTAAGTGTGATAGCTAGTAAAAATGTATTTAAAAAAATTAGTAGTTCGAAATTCATTTGGAGTAATAAACCTCTTAATTGTTAAATCAAATTGCAACATATGATATAAAATATAATCAGACTTCAAGCATTATTATGAGATGATAATGAATATTGGGATCCTAAATTGTGTACATGCATATACAGATCTATAAACAGAGTGGAGATGCAGTATTCAAATGTTTGTTTGTACAATTTAATGTAGTTATTCTCACGATGTACACTGCTGGCCACTGTAAATGCAACACCCTGAAGGAAACATGCAAATAACATGAAATTTGCAACATGCATTAGCGGAGGTGAGATATGCAAATGATTAGAATTTCAGCGCAGACGCACATCACGCGCGCCTGTGGTGCCACTTCAAAGCGCTATTTAAGGCTTGGAGATTTCGACGATTTCAAGTTCGACAATTGTGTTTTTCTTGTGGCTTTTTCAAAAAAACGATCAATTATGCCTCGTCGAAAACAGCGATCATCTTTTGATCAAGTATCCGAGTTCGACAGAGGAAGGATAGTGGCCAACCAAGATTGTGGATTATCTTTCAGGGAAATCGGTAGTCGTGTTGGACGAAACCAAACAACTGTAATGCGGATATGTCATCGTTGGATGCAGGAGGGTACGACGGACCGGCGTGTTCGATCGCATCCACCTCAGCGCACCACTTCACGTGATGACAGGCAAATTGTGCACATGGCAGTGACGTATCGCTCAGTCACATCACGAACCATAGCACAGCACATGCAGTCTGTAACGCATCATCCAGTGTCTGCGCGTACCATTCGACGCCGTTTACAGCAGAGTGGTCTGTCCGCAAGACGTCCATTGCTTTATCTACCCTTGACGCAGAACCACAGACGTCTCCGCCGCCAATGGTGCGATGACAGAAGGATGTGGACGGCAGAATGGAATGAAATTGTCTTTACTGACGAGTCACGCTTCTGTCTGCAACACCACGATGGTCGCATTCGAGTCTGGAGACACCGTGAAGAGAGGATGCTGAACAGCTGCGTTATGCACCGCCACACTGGTCCTGCACCGGGTATTATGGTATGGGGCGGTATTGGATATCACTCTCGCACACCTCTAGTACGCATTGCCGGTACTTTAAACAGCTAGTGCTACATCTCCGAGGTGTTGGAGCCAGTTGTCCTTCCTTACCTTCAGGGCATGCCCACAGCCATATTTCAACAGGATAATGCGCGACCACACGTGGCACGCATTGTCCATCGGTTCTTCGTCAATCGCCAGATTGAATTGCTTCCCTGGCCGCCTCGCTCTCTGGATCTTTCGCCGATAGAAAACATGTGGTCCATGGTTGCTCTACGATTGACCCAGATTCCATCCCCAGCTGCCACAACAGATCAACTTTGGCAACGTGTGGAAGCTGCTTGGTCTTCTGTACCCCAAGAACTCATCCAAAGTCTCTTTGAATCAATGCCGAGGCGTGTGGCAGCGGTGATCTCCAACAATGGCGGCTACTCTGGCTACTGATTTTGGCAGGAACCACACTTCACAGAAGTCTATAAATTTAATCATTTGATACTTGGTCAACATGTTATCTACAAAATAAATTTTGTTGTGATATCTCTTGTCTTTCTTGGTGTTGCAATTTGGGTGGCCAGCAGTGTATATTAAGCAACCAATAATTTTATAATTATAATTTGATTTTATGAGAAAAATTGTAAGATTGACCTTATAACATATTAAATAGTAGGGTACCCCATATTATTAATCTTTTTATCATTTAAGGGGTCTCACTACTCTCAAATCTTTAAAAAATTCGATTTTTTGAAAAATATATATATTAAAGCCTGATCATTTCTGAACAAAATAAAGCAAACCGTATGAAAATATTCCGCTTAGTTCCGGATATATTGATATTCTAAATATTTAATTACTGATCAAGTTTATGATAAGAAAAATTTTAAACTAATTTTTCTCTAAATGTAATTTTGCATCATTCAGCAACTGATATCTCAAAAACTATGAAACACATTTCCATGAAATTTTTATCACTGCATAATCCTGTTATTTTACTGCGTCTGAACTAGAGTTATTGCAATTACTGCACATTTTGTTATATTTTCAGGGGTAAATTAATGCAAAATTTTAAGGAAATTTTAAGTATATTTTGAGCAGTTTTTAAAAAATTGAAAATATATTTTAATGTTGAAAGTTTTATGTTCAACTGTATTTTGAATTATTTATTTTAAATATAGAACAGGAATTGTACATTTAAGTGTAAAATTAATTTCATAGTTCTATGCGCAAGCCAGTATACAATAAATATACTTAAAAAACAAGGTATATCTAAAGCATTTTTAAAATAAATTATTTAAAACTATTTTGAGGGTTGGAAATTTGTTTATTAAAATAAATATACCAATTTATCATATACATAAAATTTGGAAAAATTGGGAGTAAATTGAAATAGTTACAAAGAGTCAAATGTATGAAAATATGCCTTATTTCCTCGAATAAAGGGTCGTGAGTCCCCTTAAAGCATTTACATGTTTTTGCATTTTTCCCTGATTGTGCAAAATTATATATTACCTTAATCAGATTAGCTGGGTTTTAGGCCACACAATCTAATTTAAACTCTGCACAAAACTGTTTTTAAACATAGATCATTAATACATTTATCAGGGTTGAAGAAATATTAAATTGACTGTCTTTCAAATCCAAAAAAATATGATTATTTAAAGCTGTGGAATTTGTAAAATCATCAAGATCTACGATGAAAGTGTGTCGAACCAATTCAAAATATTACAGAAGTGAATTTTTAATAAGATAGGCAATTAAAGTAAAAATATACATTAACTTTGAATTTATAGTCTCTATAAGTCATCAAATGAACAATGTTTTTAAAATTTGTATCTTAATAGTTTAGAACAATATGATACAGCATTCCTGCCTTATTTTTTGCTAAAAGATTTATTTAATAATTTTTTTTATTCTGATAACTTTGACATCCTACAGAAAAGAAACTACTCAGAAAATAGTTACCTTTGAGAAGCTATCGCATTCACAGATAGTCAAACTATAACAAAAATAGGCATTGCTTTTTGTGTGGGGATGTCGACAACTAAAAAAATATCTCAAGTACACTGCTGGCCACCCAAATTGCAACACCAAGAAAGACAGATATCACAACAAAATTCATTTTGTAGATAACATGCTGAACAAGTATCAAATGATTAAATTTATAGACTTCTGTGAAGTGTGGTTCCTGCCAAAATCAGTAGCCAGATTAGCCGCCATTGTTGGAGATCACCGCTGCCACACGCCAAGGCATTGATTCAAAGAGACTTTGGATAAGTTCTTGGGGTACAGCAGACCAAGCAGCTTCCACACGTTGCCAAAGTTGATCTGCTGTGGCAGCTGGGGATGGAATCTGGGTCAATCGTAGAGCAACCATGGACCACATGTTTTCTATCGGCGAAAGATCCGGAGAGCGAGGCGGCCAGGGAATCAATTCTATCTGGCGATTGACGAAGAACCGTTGGACAATGCGTGCCACGTGTGGTCGCGCATTATCCTGTTGAAATATGGCTGTGGGCAAGCCCTGAAGGTAAGGAAGGACAACTGGTTCCAACACCTCGGAGATGTAGCGCTGACTGTTTAAAGTACTGGCAATGCGTACTAGAGGTATGCGAGAGTGATATCGAATACCGCCCCATACCATAATACTCGGTGCAGGACCAGTGTGGCGGTGCATAACGCAGCTGTTCAGCATCCTCTCTTCACGGTGTCTCCAGACTCGAATGCGACCATCGTGGTGTTGCAGACAGAAGCGTGACTCGTCAGTAAAGACAATTTCATTCCATTCTGCCGCCCACATCCTTCTGTCATCGCACCATTGGCGGCGGAGACGTCTGTGGTTCTGCGTCAAGGGTAGACAAAGCAATGGACGTCTTGCGGACAGACCACTCTGCTGCAAACGGCGTCGAATGGTACGCGCAGACACTGGATGATGCGTTACAGACTGCATGTGCTGTGCTATGGTTCGTGATGTGACTGAGCGATCCGTCACTGCCATGCGCACAGTTTGCCTGTCATCACGTGAAGTGGTGCTTTGAGGTGGATGCCATCGAACACGCCTGCATCCAACGATAACATATCCGCATTATAGTTGTTTGGTTTCGACCGATTTCCCTGAAAGATAATCCACAATCTCGGTAGGCCACTATCCTTCCTCTGTTGAACTCGGATACTTGATCAAATATGATCGCTGTTTTCGACGAGGCATAATTGATAATTTTTTTGAAAAAACCACAAGAAAAACACAATAGCCGAACTTGAAATCGTCGAAATCTCCAAGCCTTAAATAGCGCTTTGAAGTGGCGCCACAGGCGCGCGTGATGTGCGTCTGCGCTGAAATTCTAATCATTTGCATATCTCACCTCTGCTAATACATGTTGTAAATCCCATGTTATTTCCATGTTTCCTTCAGAGTGTTGCATTTACAGTGGCCAGCAGTGTACTTCTGGTAATTCAGCATGAATTATAAAAATAATGCAACCCGAAACTGTTAAATCAGATACACGAATTGAGAATTATCAATTATTAAGACACATACAACTGACTTTCAACATGAATGAAATTATGTTAATTATGTATTGTGATGCATCGAAATAAAATGTGATGGCGAAACTAAGATAAAATATAATTTCAATATGTGTTGTGTCGCGCTATCGTAAATCTTAGAAATAATACTGGGCATTACTTTTTATGCGATTGCTTAAGAACTGCTGAGAGTCATTAATCAGGATTTTCTCTCGGGACATAAAAACAGTTTAAGATAAGATCTGATAAAACTTTCCACTGTTTTTCAGTATTTATTGTAATGAAATGTATTAATCCTCTTCTTCACTTTTTGTTAAACATTTATGATATTCTCTTTATATCACGTGTGAACAAAATTTTACTTTAATGCAAAAGTTTGGTATGCATATTTTTGCTCTTTCCCATTAGCTTTGCTTTTTCATAAAGAAGGAAAATACAATAAATGTTCTCGATAGAATTATCCGAGTTCTGTGCAACTAATGGAGATTCTTATCAATGCACTCCAATATCCATAATCTTGTGTGATAAATATAAAATAGAACGCTTTTAGATTGATTTTATCTTAAATCGTCTCTATTAATTGAAGACATAAATCGCACTTTAATTTTGGCGACTTTTTGCGAGTCTGTATTAAAGAAATAAGAGTTTACAATTTTTGGCACATAAAATATTGTTAGTGAATATATTGAGAGAAATGATTATTATGCTATGTCTATTAACAGTCATGGTCTGAAAGAGAAGTCTTCCGTTTTGACTATTACAATGTGTGGAGAAGCTGAGTCAGTATTAACTCACAGGAGAGTTTACGAAACGTTTTAGAATAAGGAATATAGTGAATTCTTTATTATCACATACCTACAAACTTAGATTCAAACGTAAAAGAATGTTGGTACATTGCAGATAGCTAATATTTCTTACAACATAAGAAAACCATTAGTAATATTTTTATATTTGTTTTGCTCAAATATGTGTAAGGATTTAGTCAGACGTCAGTATGTTGGGCCAGCAATATCAATTTCTCTCTGAAAGCATAAATGTAGTATTTTTGTCTGCATTATGAAAGTCCATGATAAGTCATGATAATTGTAAGTGCCTTTAAGGGAGGTTGAAATAAATAATCCCTCTCACTCACACACGCTCACAAAGAAAATGGTGCCTTTCCTTCTTAGCAAGAGACGACATGATATGAAACATCCATCCTTTATTGTATAGCAATAAAAAGGGTAGTTCGTGCTTAACTCTATAACTGCAAAATTTAATATGCGGGAATCTTAAACGAATTTGTACAAAAGAGAGAAAAGTGAAAAACAAAAAACTAGTTTGATCCAAATAGATAAGGTGGTTTGAAAGCTACTTGGAAATTAAACGAAAAACAATCCCAGTTTTTGCCGTTAAGGTTGATTTTGTGAGTTTGATTGAAGTGGTTTGTTAGATTTGTTGATTTTGAAGTATCTTCTTAACAAAAATTCAATTCGCTGAGATATTGCCAACACCGGAATGAGCTGTCCAGATATGTTCCGAATCGTATGAGAAAACTGAGTAATAGCACATGGGAGCATTCAAGATTTAAGCGCCTATGTCCACTCAGACATACAACTCAATAGGACAGGTCATAAACTTAATTAACCTTTGAAAAGTCATGTATTTTGTTTAATTTTCTATCATGAAAGTTAAGTCTTAAGATTGATGCATCACCCACTCTTTCTTGAATTAAAAGAAGTACCGAATTAAAAGTAGGTATTGCATATATACATATGTCAATAACAACTTTTAATCTAATTTGACGTTATTTTTAGCCAAATGTAAAGAGTCATGGGTAAATATATGACACTTTGAAAATTCTTCCAAAATTGAATTTATTGTAAACATTTTTAAAATGTATTTTAATATTAAAACTTTTTAAATTTTTTAGGAAGTAACTATAAATGTTGTTTTGAAAATAAAACCTTACACTCTAGAGATATGAATCCATCACAAATGTATAAATATAAATTGAAGTAAATATTAATTTCTGTTTCTATTGAACTCTGCCTCTAGCTGTCAATGCTAACTTTTTCCCCCAATGTTTCGCCTGAATGACAATGCACATGGATTTATTTACTATTTCTACCATATACATAGTGAAACGTGTTTCCAAACTAAAAACTCTCCCAACATTAAAATTAAATTATTCCCATTTAGCATAAAATAAATATTTTTTTTGTGATTTGCATACAGGCTGGCCATAACTCTCATAAACTTAATTATTTTTCTCAATAATATTGAATGATTTATAAATAAATTGTTTTCAGGAGGAAGTACTTATGTTCTTAAAACTCTTTTATAATCCCTCGACATACAATTTAATAAAAAAAACTTTTTTGCACATTTATACTGTTCGATTTTGCCACACAGCTTTAGAGATGCAGCGTCACAGAAAAACGCATTTAAAAATAACTAAAATAATATGTTATTTCACATCATTCAATTCAAAGTAAGGAAAATAATTCAAAGTCATACTATTAAGACATGAACTTTCGGTGTTGATCCACTCGGTACTTCTCGAAACATTATGTTAAATGCAATGGTAACTGACACAGATTGCATTGTCAGGTAGTTTCACCTTAGATATTATGCTTGAAGCACACGTGACACATTTATAATAGCATGATGTTTCTTCTTTGTGGCAGTAATGTGTTCCTCGAAGAGTCCCCAAGTTCTAATCAGCAATCGAGTTGTTTCATATCACTTATGTGAAGAATTTCTATGAAAGTTAGTTAACTCTGTTAATAATTACTCAAAAATGATCGTATTTTTGAAAGTATAACTTCAAACGTAACACTTCAAATTGCAAGACGAGTGTAGCTCTCCGTTGTATAATTTTGGAATAAGAGACACATGACGAGAGAGACTCGTCATATGAGGAAGGGCTTACTAACAAAGAATGACTGTATGTTTGTAGTCTTTCGTACTAATATAGCTATTTCTTTAGCATATTACTGGAAAGTATAATGAAGAAATTAGCATTTCTTCCTTATACTTTCCAGTTACATTATGCAATATTGAAAATAAATTATATATCTTCTGTATAATAAATTAAACCTTTTTAATATACCGGGTGGTTATAATTAAACTTCCCCTTTAAACGGCATCCTACAGCGCAAACGGGTGAACGGAATGCAACAAAATTTTGTATATGGGCTATACACGAGATGCGCTCACGGAATTTCGAAAAAAAATAGTTCCGAAATGTCCACCAGAGGGCGCATTTTCGGGAAAAACATGAAATTTAACACAATAAACGACCAAAACGGAATACAGGAACAATATTAACATTTATTGACTAGTTTCTGATCACCTTGTCATCGAACCACATTAAGTAAAGATAAGGGAGAAACAAAAACAGTTTAGTTTGTAGAAACAAGAACAGATTAGGACGAAATTGCACAAGAGGAGCAGTTGTTAATCATGTACAGGACGATGTAGGGAAAGCTGCTCCACGTGACCACCTTCATTCACTTGGAAAATTTCAAGTCGATGGACAGTGTGTTCAGCAGCAGATCGTAACTGATCAGTTGTGAGGCTTCGAACATGAAGTGTTATGAAGTTCTTTAAGTCATTCAACGTCGCAATACCTCCACGATACACCAGGCTTTTTAAATAGCCCCATAACCAGAAATCGCATGGAGTTAGATCCGGCGAACGTGGTGGGCATGGATTAGGAAAGGAGCGACTAATAACACGTTACTCTGTGAAGTGTTGGAGCAATAACGCCTTCACGGACCCATGGATATGTGGGGGTGCACCATCCTGCATGAAAATGGTCGATGTAAGGACCCGCCTTTGCTGAAGTTGTGGCACAACAAACGTCTGCAGCATGTCATGGTACTGACGGCCCGTAACGGTACATGTGACAGGCCCACGTTCACCGATTTCCTCAAAGAAGAATGGCCCAAGGATGAATGTCGCTGGGAATCCACACCAGACAGTGACCTTTGAAGAAATTCAGTCTGGATCCGCTGATTTTCCTTTTCCCAAATGCAACAATTCTGTGTGTTGACTGTTCCATTGAGGTAGAAATGAGCCTCATCGCTCCCAAGCATGTTCCCAAGCATGCAAATCTCGACCTTTTTCTCCTACAACTGACAGCTTATCCCGGATTTACATTTTATTACTCATAATTCTTGTTCTGGATTGTTAATATTGTTTCTGTATTCCGTTTTAGTCTTTTATTGTGTTAAATTTCATGTTTTTCCCGAAAAGGCGCCTTCTAATGGACATTTTGGAACTAAAATTTTTTTTCGAAATTCCGTGAGCGCATCTCGTGTACAGCCCTAATACGAAATTTTGTTGCATTCCGTTCACCCGTTTGCGCTGTAGGATACCGTTTATTGGGGAAATTTAATTATAACCACCCGGTATATTAGAGAAAAAAATAAAATATTTAATAAAACAAAAAAAAAAACCTTCAGTTAAAAGTCATAATTCGCAATAAATTTATTTGTTATTTTTTGCGATAATACATAACCAAAATATAAAATTTTGCCCATAGGCTATATCTGTAGAGAACATTGACTTGCTCACAAAACATCTTGTTAAAAATAACTGAAGAGATTTGAATTAAAAAGTTAAAGTGCATCTACAGATAAAATTTCTTTTGTAAATACACGTGATGTACAGAAAAATAGAAAATTTGATTCATCTCTCTAATTAAAAAAAAGGATAAGCAATTCACTGCTATATAGAAAATTGAAGTGCCAAATAATCCCTTCCATTTTTTACTTTGTATCATTGAAAAAAAAGTGTATCCAGTTTCATTCAGGGGATTGGTCACATTTTTCTACAAACTCAACAAGGAAAGATCTAAATTCTTCATAATAGATACTTTGAGGAAGTACTTCAATATCCGACTTTCGTTTCCGATTCACTAAGCTTATCAGAAGTAGCCGACCGTGTATGACAGCGGATGAGAAATGTAGGTGAAACATCACAACCAGTTAGTTTAAAGAATAAAAGTGACATACAAAACAATTCACGATATGATGCTTACCAGAGTGGAAACATTGTCTGAGTCTTCTAAAGCTTCAACTACCTTTACATGCAAAAATATTTAAACAATAATTGTTACTACCTTTAAATTTTCAGTAAGTGATTATTTCCTAAAATAATAAAAAATAATCAAATAAAGTTAATTATGTTTTGAAGTCAGGGATAATTTAGAAGTTAATCATGTGGGTACAGAAAAATAAATAAAGAAAGAAATATATTTATATATCGTTGACCTAATTAACAACCACTTAATTAAAAAAAGCCCGATTTTGGTATTTTCATGCTATTACATTGGTTTTAATAAAACACAGTATCTTATTTATTATAGTTACGTGGTTTGTTAGTTAGGCATATATATATATATATATATATATATATATATATATATATATATATATATATATATTATATATATATATATATATATATATATATATATATATATATATATATATATATATAAATATGTATATATATATATATATATATATATATATATATATATATATATATATATATATATATATATATATATATATATATATATATATATATATATATATATATATATATATATATATATATATATATATATATATACTAGCTGTAAACCCGCACTTCTCTACGGAGTACATTGAAATTAAATGCAACGGTCAATGTATGCAATTAATGGCAAAAATAAATAAATAAATAAATAAATATATATATATATATATATATATATATATATATATATATATATATATATATATATATATATATATATATATATGTGTGTGTGTGTGTGTGTGTGTGTGTGTGTGTATAATAAGTACGATGATCAATGTATACAATTAATGTAAAAAAACAAAAAAAATAAATTTATAAAAAAATCGTAAGAGATATTTTTATAGACCAAAATAATGTAGAAGAAAATATTGAAATTAAATCTAGTAGGACATACTAAAGAATATAGTACAGTTTGAGGAACATATCTTTTACTGTATTTTAATACTTTTTTAGATAATGTCCAATCGTCTGCCGCATTAGCAAGGGAAAAATATTTTTTTTTGTCTATTTCAATGTTATGGACGTGACGATAAATTTGTTTAAAGTACCAGAAAAAGAAATCACGTGATCAGCATTTAATAAATTAAATTCCAAAATTTAATCTTTAAAAATTCACCAAAAATCAGAAAATGAAGATAAAGATTCGAAATAGATTTCATTTTAAAGGAATTTCTATGATCTTTTTTGTAATATAAAATTTATAACCCTGAAATTAATATTAAAAATGCAAACTTAAAAAAGTCACTAAAACAGATTAAAAATTTAATTTTAAAAAATCTAAGAAGAATTTTTCAAACATCTTTCATAGTGCACCCCTACACTATAAGAAGAAACTCCATGCAAAATTTCAGCCCTTTAGGTCCAGCGGTTTGGTCTATGCTTTGTATGTCACTCAGTGAGCAGTCAGTTACGGAATTGTTTTATACGAGTTACGATCCAAAAGTTCAGGGAATGCGGTAATCTATGACAACAAAAGCATGTACTGTTTGAAGTGACAGCGTATGAAATGGATTCTACCAAACAAACCCTATGTGTTGAGGTTGGTTTCACCCATATCACGTGATTAAACAGCGAGCCCTGCTGTTTTCTTCTGGAGATAGTTACCTTTGCGCTGTAACATTAAATTTTGTCAGTGTTTAGTTAAAACACCTACGGAGACTTTAAAAATGTTATGAAAGGTGTACGGGAAGTCTACCATGGCGAAATCGAAGGTATACGAATGGCATCGGTGTTTTAAAGAGGGCCGAGAATCCATCGCAGACGATGAACGCCCTGGCCTACCTTCGACTTCACGGAACGAGGAAAATGTTGAGTTAGTCTCTCAATGTGTTCGCAAAGATCATCATCAAACCCTTAAAAAATCGCTGTAGTTACTCACTTATCAAAGATTAGTTGCCAGCGTATTTTTACGGAAGATCTTAACATGCACTGAATGTCTAGCACATTGTCCCCCGGCTTTTGACTTCTTTTCAAAAGGAAGTACGAATGAGTATATCGGCTGATTTAATCGACAAATCCGATAAGGATCCAGCTTTTTTGAGCCACATCATAACAGGTGATGAAACGTGGTGTTATTTATTTGATATCCAATCGAAACGTGCTTCTTCAACATGGAAATCACCCTCCTCACCCTCCGAAGAAATTCCGGCAGAATCGGAGCAAAGGGAAAGTCATGATGGAGATGTTTTTTGATTCTCAAGGAATTGTTCATTCAGAATTTATTACCGAAGGCAGAACAGTAAACAAGGATCAGTATATATTCACCGGACTTAGCCCCGTGTGATTTTTATTTGTTTACATCAGTGAAAAACCTTTTGAAGGGACGCCGTTTTGTGTCAGCAGATGAGGTGAGAGCAGCATCGCCGGAGGCCTTACGGAAGGTTTCAAAAAATGGCTTACAGAAGTGCTTCCAGAAGTTATACTAGCGCTGGTAAAAGTATATCGTAGCCCAAAGTGATTACTTTGAAGGTGGTTGTGCATCGGCAATTTAAACTGTTTAAGGTAAGGACTTTTACACCAATTCCCCAAACCTTCGGATCGTACTACGTATATATAGATATACAGTAAAACCTCGGGATAACTGGGACCGGATATATCGGGATATCCGGACTAACTGGGACCAGAAGCAATCAGGACAATCGAAAACCTGGATAACCTGGGTAATTTGTGTAATAAGCAAAATAAAATCCTTAACTAATCAGACTTACCATTTATTACGATAAAAAACAATGTTTTGTAACAAACTGACTTAGTATTGTTTACAAGACATTATAAAATATAAAAATAACTTTTCCCATCATTTCTTAATAAATAATTGGTACACTGTCATGTGTTACAACAAATGTGGCGTTAGAATGAAGCACGGTATCCTAAATGATTTATCATTAATAGTTCAGTTGGAGTGGTGTAGGGCTGATGCTCCAAGCACGCCACATTTGTCAGCTGGTGCGCAGCATCTGCATGTGTCTTCCTCTTTTGCCGTGTGATAACTCGCTCCTCGTCCACGTCACCTTCCTCATTGTCATCTGTAGATGTGCATGCCGCTACAATTTCTTCTTTCATCATATTGTCGGAGCCACCGTCATTGTTGTCTTTCAGCCACCCACTGACGTCTTCCATATCAACATCTAGCACTCACGTATTGTTACTAACATTTGCAGAAGGTCGTCAGCAGCCACTTGCACCAAATCATCACTTGCCATTTCGTTTGAAGCACAAATAGCTGTCCACGTTTTTTTCCGTAACTTTTTCAAAAAGCTTTTTGTGATGCAATCCCAAGCGTCAGCAACCATGTAAATAACGTCTTTAATGTTGATTTCTTAAACTCAACAAAAAGCATTTTATTACCATATTTATTGTACAATCTATGTAGAAACTGTACATTGAATCAAACTGAAAGGCCAATATTTGGCGTACTTTTAGATACGTTCTTGCTATCATAGTTGAAAATTATTATCTAATGTGGACATTAAATTGAAACAAAAGTCCACAAATCTTATCCGGATCAACAAGGGCCGGATAAACGAAGTTTTACAGTATATATATATATATATATATATATATATATATATATATATATATATACATATACATGTGTGTATGTGTGTGTGTGTGAAGTAAAGAGCACACATTCATGGCTAATAATAAATCCAGGTCTTGCTACTTCGAGCTGGTTTCGGACCGCTACAAACACCCATAGTCACAGTGGAAGCGCATCCATTAGGCTCCCAGGGTCCGAATGCCAGTCCCCTATCCATTCGGTCATCGAGGGAATTAAGTTTACGGTTTCAATATCAATATAAATTACGAAAATTTGACTGAATTATGAATGATCTCATTTTCAACTGGAAAGAAAAGTTATTTTTCAAATCCCATGACATACACAATATTAAATTTTAAAAATTTACTAAGCAGCAAAATATTCAAGCTTATACGTGGCTTGACCTTAAAAAAGCGCTTTGAGAAAGAAATAAGAGTATACTTATATGCATCGATGTATGAATGAATAATTTTGGGAGAGACGGTCTGAACTTTCAGCTGTTTAATAATTCCGAGAGAGTTAAAAAATTAATATCGAGTGTCATCCAGCACCTTCAGTAATTGCTGTAATTTAAGCGTCACTTAGCAGTAGTTCTTCTCCAGTTACCTGCCCATACCCCTCCACCAAATGAGCAATAAATTATCAGTAGAATTTATCTGGCTAATGACCATAATATTGAAAGATATTTTTGTTATTTTTCAAAATTTTACTTATCTTTCTGCTATTTCACCCAGTAAGCTGATTTTAATGAGTATTTTTCTCACGTAAAATATTCTGAGAGAAACATCGATAAAATTCAACATTATCATCAACAAAATGCGAATTTATAAATTATATTATGTTTTGTACGAATTCCTTTTTTTGTTAAAAATTACTATATTCTGAAGTTAAAATTACAGTCATAAGATTAAATAAAACAAAATTCAGTATGCATAGCGAAATATACTTTTTCAATGTAAAAGAAGCATTTTCTGTGCTATTCATTACAATGGAAGAAGTTCCTTTCTCTCTCTTATTCTGCTTGAATTACTAAGCTGAGTTTTGTGTATAATGCATATGAAATATTCAGGAAATATATTTTACTAGACGTTCATCAAAAACATATTTAGTATCTGATTAAACCTTCCTCTTATAAGTTTCTTAAATCGTAACATAAATTTTCAAATATACTAATATTTTTTCTTGTTGAATATTATTATAAAATGCCCTCTAATTCTAAACTTCAATATCAGTAAATCGATAATTTCAGAATTTCTTTCATATTATAATTTAATGCCTAGAAAGCAATGAGGGCTTTTGTAAATTATTTTATGATCGTTTTAAAATGATGTGATTAATGAGAAATGAGAATATTTATATATAATAGGTGTTGTATAAACACTATGGTATCTTTGATAGACTGATTCATAAAATTGTAAGATTTTATTTACTCATACTCGATTACTTTTGCCGTTACTATTCGTGATCGGTTACTAAATCTATTACTTCTTTTACAGAAGTAGTCGTATTTGACGCCATTATATTGAGTAGAGGAAATCATTTTAGCTTTTTAAATTCAGTTACACTTTATAAATTATGTTATAACACGCCCTCTAGTGTATTTATAAGGGAATATTTCCCCCATTTTTTTATCCAACATAGAGAGGTTATACCTAGTTCTAGTAGCATTGCTGTTGTGCTCAAAGCAAATATTACTGTTATGAATAGTACATGGCGTATACAGCGAAATGTTCAAGCCATCTTGTGACCTTTTTTCATGTAGATTAAAAATATAAGTCATTTCTTTCATCACCTTGCTACAGTGAATGCCTTATGCGATAAAGTCATCTTAAAAATGTTTCAGAATGGTTTCATTTGATCCATCTTTCACTAATAGAGGTTGTCATGTCATGATTGTCAGTTATTAAATAGTTATCCATTCCTTATTTAGTTGTTTCAAGTTCACCTTTGTTCGGATGCGTATAGAAAAATTGCTCGAAAAATTTTCAGTTTACTATCTTTCGGACCGCAGAGTGCAGCATTATTGTTTGCAAAAAACAAAATAACGTGACGTGTACACGAGAAAAGCAACTTATGCAGTACTACTGCTGAGTAAGTACACACCAGTAAGTTTATGTTTTCCGATCCGGCAAGGGCTTGACGACATGAAGCGATATTATTTTGCAGTTACTTCCAAATATGATACTAATATAAACTCACGTAATTTTCGTATCATTTTAATATATTTTGCAAATAATATTAGTATTTATAATAACATGTGATGTGATTAATTTTTACAAAAGCGTATTTCAGGAATGATTTTCTCGTATAAAATAATTCCTGATTATTTATAGACATTAAAAAATATATCCTAACAGGTCTCATGTGCGTAGTGTGTGCTGTTTAAAAAGATCAGAATTTTTTTAATTAGAGCAGGATGTTTTATATGTAAGATTATGAATTCTACAGCCTTTACACGCAGTGTTTTTATGAAGTTAAAAGTGTATATATTGACCTATATCTTATTCATATTGTATTTGATGCACTTAAACCTTAACAACAAGGATAATTAGTAGCTACACGGCATAGAGGTTGTGAATACAGCTGTACTCAGGTAAATAGCTCTATCAAATAATTAGTACAGTTAGATCTCTTCCCTTTAACTGGCTTTGTAAATGTTTCTATAAGGGTTGTACATTAGCGTATCACATCAATTTAGAAGATTTAATTTTCTGTTTAGAAAAACCAATTTGTTGATTACACTGCAATTTTCTGTTGAAAATTAGTTTTTTTTTATGAGTGGATACTACTTATAATTAATTCTTGTTTATTTTCATTCACTTAAATCAAATTTATTTGTAATGATGACGCACAACGAGTAATGTATTTTTTAATCATGTTAATATTTCGATATTTATACAAATGACACTTTCTTAATTTTATTCTTAATGATACATTTCAATTGTTATTATTTATTTTTAGAGTATCCAAACAATCAATTTAATAATGGTTGCAAAACAAATATTGTGAAATATTTTAAATGGCTTTGAAAGAAAACATTGTTTAATTCTTTCGTATGGTAAATTAATTTTATCTTCAAATCTGAAAGGAAGTAGTGAGTGATTTATATTCTGACAAAATTATCTTTTTCTTATATTTCATTTTAATCTTCATGATTTCTATTTCATATATCTCTCTGCTGTTTAATTTTGGATCAGAGAAAGAATCTTTCTCAGATTTTTATCTCATTGAATGGATTATGAATTTGTGTTGGTTGCGAAGTTTGACATCTGTTTTACACTTTGAGTTTTACGCTTTCTCCAGTCTGTATAATGAAATAAAGGAATTCAAATTTTTCTTTATTCAATTTTTTTTGGTTGATGTTTTTTGGGGGGGGGATGTTTGAAAGATCTTATTTATAAAATGAAATCTACATTCACTTGCGTAAATATTTTTATATATTCCGTTATTTTGTTGTTGGATTTACATAAATAATTGAGTGGGAAACATTTCTCTTGAATTTTTCTGTTCAAAAATACATTTATTTCCCCTTTAAACGTATATTTTCAGTTTTCAGATTGCGAGATATTTGTTTCATTAAAAGATACTGTACTCTGAGTTCTTGAAATTTCCTCAAGTTTCTCTCTTTAATCATTTCAAAGAAAACATTCAAAATTTTCAAAACAATACAGCGGAATCTCTATGTAATAAATGACCTTCTTTTCATTTGAAAACCTCATTTAATGGAAATTTCGTTGAATGGAAATGAATTTGACTTTCTAAAACATAAAAAAATGAATAATTTAATAAAAAAATCTTAAACAAAATACTGTTTACAATATAATGGATTCGTTTCAATATTGTTGTCACCGCTGCTAGAGAAATTTTTAAAACTTTTCATATAAATTTTATTTAGGGTCAATCTGTCATTTACTGCCTAAAAGGTGTAGTTTCAAAAACAAATGGAAGAGGATTGTACATTAGCTAATGTCATTATAACCATGCAATAATATGTGGTAAAATAATATTTCAGGCTAAAAACAAATAAGTATAAAAAACAGACAAATGTGTGAAATGGCTTCTCTCTAAAGATCCCAGTAATTGCATGCAATAGAAGAAAAACCTACTTGTATTTGAAATCCACAAGCAATATATGGTGCCACAACCCTCCTTCGATCTTGATAGAAAATCTTACACTTTCAACCTCTCCCCAGTGTTCTGTGGATGTTGAGACTACTATGTCGAATAACAGACACGGTTTTACATTAAATTAATAGCTTTTATTTAATATTTGGTGTAAATAAACATATGTAATGAGTGTCGTTTATTCTGATTATTCGTACCAATTTATCAAAAAGCAAATCTTGCAAAAACAATTGCCTTCACGCTGCCGAAACCCAATTCAAATTAATCGGGTCGTAAAACTCAAAACAACTCACCACAGACCAGATATACTGTAGTCGAGTTCACAGAGGTCGCTTTAGTCATACCTTTTACAATAGTATTAGCACGTCATATCGACAGAATGACGTCCAACAAACGCAACAAATTGAGAACGAAATAAGTAAAGAAATTTTGTAGGACAGAGAAAAAATTACATACAAACTAAGAATAAAAATTTTTATACTATGGATTAACGAACCCCAACTTATAGCGCAGAATTTACACTTTTAATAGCTTAGCACCCAATAAACAGTAAATAACTACAGTAGTGGAGTAAAATAAACTTCAGATTACATATCTAGTTTCGAAAATAAATTTACCCGTGAGTTAAATCCCCTCTGTAATCGGGAGGTTTGCCATAAATTCGGATTTTATAGCTCTCATTTGAAAAAATATAATTCGTTGATAAGCAAAGGAAAATACGTTCAGCATCTAGTGCAATTTAAAAGCTCAAACAACTTGTGTGCTTGTGGAAATCTAAGAGAAATAACCAAGGAGATGCAAAACTTGCAAATATAATTGTTAATCCTGGTTGTTCCTCGAAAATATTTAGTTTTCAACTTCGGCGTAGTGAATTTTCAGTTTGGGTACTTCACAAATAGGAATAAAGATGTAAATTTCCTGCACCGTAAGATAATATTTATTATCTTTTTTACTGCGCTGAATTTCAACATTCATTAAGATTACACGCTATTTCCAAATAAGTTGTACAAATCCACATTTGTAAGGACTCTGATCCAAAATAACTTTAAAGAATTTGAGATAGTATATAAACGTAATAAAATGGATAAGACTTTTCTTCATTTTGATCTAATTAATATTGAGGTATAAAAATGTCTTTTACCAAATAATTTGTTAAATTCCCACTCTTTAAAATGTAGATAACGGTATTATTTGGAGGAAATAAAAACCGATATATTTATCATAACTAAGTTAAGAAATGTGAAAATAATTCAGGGACTAATTTATATTTCTTCGAGAATTTTTTGTTACCATACAGTCAAAAAAGGACAAACAATTAAGTATATATACTTTCGAAATATTCTATAAATCGTACACTTTACTTTAATACTTTAGTATCTAATTGAATTCATTTAGACTTTCAGGTACTGTATTACATTTCTTGACATGCATGGTAATGACTATGAAAGTTTGAATTTCAGGTAATGCAAATGCTTCGATGTACTGTTTAAATTCTCAATTGAGATTGCAAAGGAATATGCTAAGATTTAATTGGAGTAGAGAGGCGATTCAATAGTGGGCAGATATAATATTTTGTTTCACATTTGTGGAGAATTTGGGATAATTTTACTATTTTATAATACTATTTAAAGGTAAAAGAATTCTTAAGAAGCAATTCATACCTTTATGTTATATTTACTTAGACAACACTTTACAAGTACCTCTCTTTCTACAGAGGTATTAATGGAAATCTAAAATCAGAGTAAGTTGAAATTCACATGGGACAATGACATACTATTATTATATTTTAATATTAGTTCAAGACATTGAAAGAATACTATATTGGAACTCTATTGTATAGCTAATTAATCTAAAACATTAGTGTGCAATGAAATTACATTTTAGGTTTTCACTCCAGTCTCTTGAGTAACCGAAAACGGGAAAGAAACATAATCGTCATAACATTGGAGAGAAACTATGCAATAGGAATTCCTAGAAAAGATTAAATTGCGCTTCGGCTACAATCATATAACTGCATGACTGGTAAAGACAACACAATAAGAAAAGTTGGCCCATAGTAGAGGATATGAACACCTTTAACATAAAAGCAGGTAGAAAGCCGGTGTTGGGGTGGTGGGGCTTGCTCCCAGGGTGCCAAGATTCGTTGTGAGAACCAAGTCGTTGGTAGTGGGGAGCGCGACTGTGAGTCTCCTGGAGGCGTGGGGTCCTCCGAGGGAGTAACTGTATCACCACCATCTTAGCGTCGGATGTCTCAACTTCCGTGCAGTCCGGCTGGAAACTAGGCGATGGCCCAGACTAAGAGAGACAATAGACGTTGGGGCCTCGACTAACGCCTCATGGCGTTAGCTCCTGTAGCTCCGTTAGTCCTAAACTAATTACAGGCCTGCGTTACTCTGTGCGAGTATGGATAACGCTCAGCAATGGACATCTTCAGGTTCTACGTTTGTCGTATACCGAAAAGGCCGGTCGACTTATAATTATGATTAACATAAAATCAGTATTTACTCCAGCTGTTCGTGGTTAGAAAGTGTTGCTTATAAGTTTTGGGGGTAACTTAAACGAGTGATTATCTTTAAATGTTAAACTTTTCCATTGGGAATAGACATCCAGCTAGACTTCCCGCCTATACACCCCTTGTGTTTTCCATACGATTTAGGTTTATCACATGTGTTCTAAAATATTCGAACAATATATTTTATTACTAAGGGTACGGTATGTCCGGGAGTTATTGCTCTCGGCAATGAGCTTGGTGCAAATAGCACCTCAATTAGCACGTATTACCTCACATCCCCAGTTTCTACATATTACAATAACTTCCCTAAGCAAGTTACGTCCTATACATCCTTGAGAAGATGTTATTGATATCAGGCATACTGACAACATTCTATAGAGCCCCAATTTCGCTTAGCCTGGGGAAGGCTTTATCTGCCTAGGCCTGATCCCACTTACATTTAGTCTATGATCCCTACTGTCGGGAATGAATATGTCTTGGTGAGTAATATTATACAGGAATCACCATTTGGGCTTGTTAATGATCCTTCTAGATGCTGCACCTCTCCTTCCAAGAAGTTGTTTCCCTTTATGTTCTCTTCAGCTTATTTTGTTATCTGCAGAACAGTATACATCAAACCAAACATCTTAAATAACGATGCTCATCATCTTATATCTTCCCCATAACTGTTGAACTTTTGCCAATTTTACATAACTGCTGGAAACATACATAAATTCGAGCAATGAAAAATGCTGAGTTGAATGAACTGACAATCAAAGATGAAGAAGGGTGATACGCAAAGGCAGTGCCATTTCTCTCACAAATATCTCATTCCATATATTATTTTGTTAACATCTAGTATTGTTACAGGAAATGGGACAGTATTAAAGCACCATAAGCAAAGGAAAGTAATTAAAAAAACAATTAATAGATATTTTCACAAAACTCAAAAACCTGGTGTTGGTACCCTTCTGGAGACAAAGGCTATATGACAAATCTATGAATGGAAAATATCAGAGCAGATTTACCCAAGTATCCGATGACCAAAACAAATACGTTACACCTACTTGGATGGTGTCAAGAGTTCAGGAATTCAATACCGGCAGTAATAAATTCTGTAGAATGATTAATTACTTAGTTGCGGAGGTTCGCGGGGGAAATGTTCCTTTCAGCTTACTTGACCAAAATAAGGAGCTTTTTTTATTCACACAGAGTTGTTTTGTGTGTTTCCTTCTCATGGTTTTCTTTAAGGCCTCTAGAAATCTACATAACCATGAGTAATGACCTTTGCTTATCCAAACTAGTCACATATGGTCCATCGACTTTACACAGTGCATTTGGAAGACCGCTACTGCTGAAACAGAATAGTATATATATATATATATATATATATATATATATATATATATATATATATATATATATATATATATATATATATATATATATATATATATATATATATATATATACATATATATAATACATATATATATATATATATATATATATATATATATATATACATATATATATATACATATATATAATATATATATATATATATATATATATATATATATATTATATATATATATACATACATATATATATACATATATATACATACATATATATATATATATATATATATATATATATATATATATATATATATATATATATATATATATATATATATATATATATATATATATATATATATATATATATATATATATATATATATATATATATATATATATATATATATACAGGGCGTTGCCGAATCCGACCGACAAATTCAGAGGGATGGTAGTAAGCATCAAGACGAGCAATAATCATATAGTAATGTATGACAGGAAACGCAAACCTGACACTGGAGGGCGCTGTTTCCACAATCGGACCATACCTCTTAAGAACCCTATTGAATGGCCAGAAAAATTGCATTTTCCTGGAGGAGGTAAAAAAATCAAAAACAAAATAGAATCACATAGGAATGTATGACCGAAAACGCAATCCTGGTCAACTTGAGCAGTGCTCCGCAACCACCGTGCCGTGGCACACAAGTGTACCGCGAGGTGATCTTGACTGTGCTGCAGTGATTTTATCGATTGCTAGCATTATTGCCCGGCGTTTCCCGGGTAGATATATAGATATAAAATATTTCATGCATTCGATCAAAAAAATACTGGGCTGCACTCCCGCTCTTCATGTTCATCTGGCCAGGCAGAATGCGCTTAGCGCGTTTCTACTGAATTGATATACAAACAATAAGAAAGAAAGAAACTTGGAACCTGCGGACCTTAGTCTCATTTTATTGAGAATCAATAACACCGTGTTGCGTGATTCGTTGCGTGAAGTTTACTGTTAAATTATATTTGTTAGAGACTGTTCAATTAGATTTTTTTGATCCACTGTTTAATAAGAAATAAGTTTTATAATTTACATTTGCCTTTATTATTTATTTCTCCCTTAAAAACGCACTTTTTTCTATTTCACCCAAGAGGTAAAGTGCAAGATGCGCTATCCCCTTTATTTAATCAAAGTAAGGCTTGATTCCCCATGAAGCCTTTTTCCTTAAGGGGATGGTGGACCTTTCAAAGCGATTTTTGAAATTTTTGACACAGAGATATGAAACTTTGCTTATATATTCATTAAAGTCTAACAATATTAAACACCTTATAAATTTTATAGATATTTTTTAAAAAATATTTTATAATTAAAAAATTGAAATTAAATTACCCTTCTTTAAAATGCTCCTTGCGACTCAATTTTAAACTTTTCCCCTTAATTTTGCATTTATATTGTTTATAAATACTTTCTGAACAGAGTTATGTATTTTTTTGTACTTTCGTTGAATAGTTAATTTTCAGGAAATATTTTTATGCTTGTACTCTGAATTTTCTTGAAATTTTTGTACTTTTGTACACTTAAGTTAAACTTTGATAACCTTAATGATCTCGAATCCTAAAATGGATACATAACTTTATTTTCATGTATTACAGGAGTCTTTATTATAAATTTCATAAACTTTCGTCAAAAATTATGACGCAAGGAGCATTTTAAAGACTTACAAATCTGGAAATTACTTATTTTGAGAAAAATACATTTAAAACATGTTTTTTCACCTACCTTTAATACTAACTTTTGTAAAGCCACCAAGTTTTCATTTTACTTTTCACTACATATTTTAAATGCATTTCATTCCAATATTTACATGCTTTTAAAATATTAATACATCCCCCCAAAATATTCCAATTTTTGCTCGATTTTTGGTAATTTGAAAGTTCACCATCCCCTTAAGCTTGTATGTTTTGTAAAAAATTTTTTGAATCAGATGTATTACCTGTGAGTAATGTTCTCAAAGGCTCGGGTGGTTCTTGAATTGTTGGCAATTGTACTTTCTCATTACTGCAACACATAGCAGAGCCAGAAAAGTTGTGTTTATTTGGGGAGCCAGAGCCGAAGGTCATTTCTAACCCTCTTTCTCCCGCGCATTGTAATTTGACCCCCCCCCCCTCCGTCATTCTCAAACCACCCCTCTTAACGCAGCTGGTTGAAGGGAATCGATAGGGGGTAGACGCACCTCTATCGGGCACAAGAAACATTAAGAAATTAATTTTTAAAAAACTAATTGAGCCCCAAATTTCGTTTTTCCTGATTTAAGTTTCTCGGGTCCAAAACATTAACTGTGCCGAATTTGGTCCCGGTGGGGAAACAGTCTATGATTCTATAGCGGACAAACAAACAGACAAGCTCTTTTATATATATAGATAATAATAAAAAAAAAAACTATCCACCGCTATTAGTTAGAAATTTTTCTAATTAAAATATACCTCTAACGTTTTGCTAACATGTAATTTCTCTGGGTCCAAATTGTACACAAAACAAAAACATGTTACCATACATTGTATGTACGCTCGAGCATCATATTTCTGGATTTCAGTTAAGAAAGAATATCCACAAATTTCTGACAAGGCCATTGCAATTTTCTCCCTTTTACTATAACATACTTATGCGAACAAAGTTTTTCGACACTAGTTCTAATTAAAAACGACAAAAGATTATGTTTAAAGGGTCTTGACTATGAACTTCGAATATCTCTTTCTAATATAGAGCCAAATATAAAACATACATATGTTCAGCGAAACAAGCTCAAGTGTCTTATTAATAAATTAACTATGTTTAAATTAACTTTGATTTATTAGGCTTATGTAAGGACAAAAAACAAATTTTAATATAAAAATTTGAAGAGAAATTTTTTTTACTTGTAAACTATAATTTTATATTTTTGTTCTTGTGTTGGTATACAATTCAAAATAACTTATATAATACTTAAAGGATTATAATTATCTTGATACATAGAGCTGATTTTCTGTGTTTTTTTTATCTAATAAAAAATATACGTATTTATTGTAATTTATGTATTTGCAAGCTTTTTCTTGTGGTGTGCCACGGAATTATCGAAAAAACGTTGTTGTACCGTGAAAGATAAAAGGTTGCGGAGCTCTGAACTAGAGGATAAACAAAGATGCAGAAATGAAATGTCGACTTTTCATTTCTGCATCTTTGTTTATCCTCTAGCTGATCAAGTTTGCGTTTCCGGTCATACTTTCCTATGTGATTCTGTTTTGTTTTTGAGTTTCTACCTCCTCCAGAAAAAAGGCGATATTTCCGGCCATCCAGTGGAGTTGGTAAGAGGTATGGTCCTATTTAGTAAACAGCGCTCTCCAGTGCCAGGTTTGTGTTTCCGGTCATACATTCCTGTGTGATTATTGCTCATCTTTATGCCTACTATCACCCCTCTGAATTTGTCGGTCGAATTCGGCAACACCCAATCAATCTCTCTCTCTCTCTCTCTCTCTATATATATATATATATATATATATATATATATATATATATTTATTTATTTATTTATATATATATATGTGTGTGTGTGTATTCTAAAAAAAGTTTATTAAACGTCCATGCAATTTTCATATAAAAATAATTCCAATTTCCCTGACTACAAGGCGCTTACACTTCTATACCATAATGACAGGACAACAACCGAAAGAACATCTTGCATAGTTATAAATTTCATATTTCTTTCCATACTTTCTAAAGCGTAAAATTAAACATTCATCCATGAAATTCTTCCCTTTAAATGAAAATTCTTATTTATAATGAGATGCGAAGAGAGAGTTACGTTGTGTCCACGGAAAATGAAATCAGATATTATCGGCATTTTGATGCATGAATCAAATTCATTCGTCTAGAAGTATTGACAAGTGGAGAGCCTTCTTAATTTTATATCTTCCTCAAAACTCATTCATTGGATAAATTTAGAATAGCTCTTACTTTTTATGCCCATTGGAGAGTAGTTTTGATAGAAATTATGATGTCGACGAAAAATTTAAGCGATATCTCAAAGACATGTGGTGGTGCATTATGCAATTTAAAAAAAATATTGAAAATGTCAAGATTGACAAAATGATCAGTTTCATCAAATCAGATTCAATAATCATAACATATGCACACAATATACATTTCAAGGTTATCAAGAACTTTTATTTGTTATTTATTTGAAAGCGGACTGTTAAAATATCGGTTAACCTCGCCCATTCTTCATATCTATGCAGTTGTCCTGTGTATGAATAATGATCTATCAGATGCATGGTTTCTTTACTACAGGAAACTATAAAGAATTTGTTGGCCTTTATAACGCCCATTTTATATGCCTCTGTATGACGTCTGGTGAGAGCCATATTAGACTGTAATGTTCCTAAAAAATACTTGATGTAGATTCCTGTTTTTATCCCACAATCATTCATAAATATACGTAGCAATGAATTGAAAAATATTGTCTGAGTTAAATATTCACACCGGTGTAAAATGTATTTATATTATATAGTTAGAAATGTCAATAAACTATCAAAATAGTTATTAAAATTTAATGATATTTTATAATTTTTATCTCATGATGTTTATAATGTTGATATTAATTACTTATAATGTTGATATTAATTCAGGTTTAACTACTTTGTTATTACATATTTTTCTCTTTCTTGAATGTATTATTTGTTACCAAGCTCGCATTGTTGCTTGCAGTAATTTACTCAAATAAATATTTTACATTCCCTTCAAACACTTTGAAAATTCCAATTATGAGAGCCTAAAATATATTTTTAAATAATCTGAAAAAAGTTACAAAGCAATATTTTTATGCAATCTGTGTGGTCATTATAATATATTTCCAGAAAACCCAATCTAAAATGTTGAACTCCTTTATAACAGAAATGTCCGAATGTATACCTTGTATCGAAAAGAAATCTTAAAAGATTCAGAGGGACCTGGCGTTAAAGTGTCAAATGCAACATAACATCTTTTTCAAATTAACTTTCTGGTCGAAACTGATAAAGATAAAATAAACATCTAGAAATAATTTAGAAAGATTTTATTTGTTTTCCATATTAAATCAGCTTTTATATTTTGACCCGTAAGACTTTGTATTAATATTTTACAAGTTAAAATTCGTCATTTTCAAAATGTGTCTATTACACATAGCTTTGTTGTTAGGTTATTTTTTACAAGTGTGCCTTAACGATGCACTGAATAAATAGAAGAATAAATCACAGCAAAAACCTAGTCGGCAAAAAGTCCGTAGAAACTTTAAAAGTTTATAAAAACCGGAAAAATAACCAAAATTAAAAAAAGGTTTGCAGTGTTAGCATCGCTAGGTCACGGGAATTTTTTGAGACAGGAAATAAACTATAAAAAAAGCTGATAGATGGCTCTGGCAAGAGTGAATTCTGTGGAAATATTCAAATGAGAAGGTTATAAGAACGTGCGCTCCTAATCCACAACCAGTTCACCATTGTAAACCGTATATATAATCAAGGATGCTGAGGGCGAAGGATAAAGCATTGTTGGTGAGGTCGTTTTACGTGACCCAGGAATCAGCGACCATTGCCTTGCGTAAATTCCGAGGTCAGAAGAATGTGAGGAGGAGAATAGGACCTTTAACAGCGACAAGCCTCATAAAGCTTGTACATCGTTTTGAGGAAACTGGAACGCTGGAGGATTGTCTAAGAGCCGGACGACCATGTTTAAGGGAGGCATATGCGAAGCGTGTTGCAGCCAAAATGGAAGCGCTAGCGGCCGATTCAACTGCAGGGACCAGCAGTGCTCGTGAAGATGCCAGAAGATTGGGCTTACCACCATCCTTGGTACGCCATATTCTTCATGGAATCCTTGATCTGTACCCATACAGATTGAAGTCGTGCCATGAAATTTTACCAGTGGATACCGTACTCAGGAAAGCATTTGCGAGGTGGGCATTCTCGAAAATAGAACAGAAACCCACCTGGGTCTTTAACATCTTATGGACAGATGAAGCTCACTTTTCGCTTCATGGCGAAGTTAATACCCATAACTGTCACATCTGGGGGAAGTGTCATCCACGTGAGTACACGCAGCAACCATTGCATTCCCCAAAATTGACAATGTGGCGTGGGTTTACAGGTTCGTTCATCATAGGAACCGTCTTCTTTGAAACGCAGTGCCCAGTAAAGTGGTGGAAAACGGATACGGTGAATGTGCAGCGTTATTTAATGCTTCTGCGCGAGGAGGTCGTGCCATGTTTGATTCAAAGAGATGCGTTGTCTACCATCACGTTTATGTAAGAGGGAGCAACTAGTCACACTGCTACTCCGGTCATGATATTCCTGATACAGACGTTCGGGGAACACAAAATCCTTAGCAGGCGTTGCAGGTTCCCATGGCCTCCTCGGTCTCCAGATTTGACACCGGCAGACTTCAGGTTATGGGGATAATTTGAAATCCCGGGTGTATATATCTGGTGCATCCAATCAGTCGGAACTGAAAGATGCGATCCACCGAGAGGGATCATGTATACATCCGGACCTGCTGCACTCTGCCGTTGCTGGATTTGTGACACGCCTGCAATGTATTATTCCCTGTGGTGGGGTCATGTGGAACACCTACTGCTGTAATAAACGATTTAGAAGTATTCTTTTCGTTATTTGTATATCTTTTCTTTGACTTGTGTACACCAGTGCCACCTGTCGGCTGTTTTTTAGTTATTTTTTCTCCTGTCTTAAAAATTTTTCCGTGAACTAGCGATGCTAACCCTGCAAACCTTTTTTTTATTTTGGTTATTTTTCCGGTTTTTATGATTTTTTAAAGCTTCTACGGAATTTTGCCCACCTGGTACAATAAAAGATTTTTTTCTTTCATAAGAAAACCTAAGGTATCAGTAAGAAGTATGTGATGCGATAAATGAGATAAGTATAAACAGATAATAGTAGCAATGTGTTAGATGGATATAACAGTGAAGAATTTTGAACATGATTGGTTTATATTATGAAAGGGATGTTGTTGCAGAAACCTAATTTTTTTCTATGCGAAAATGAGATTGCATTAAAATTTCTGATTCAAAACATAATACAAGAATAGTTTACAAAATTCTGTAGTATGTCAGTGAGTATTGGAAAAAATATAAATGCTTATTTTATAGTATATAATATGTTTAAATGAAAATTGTCGCAAAATAAAATTAATCGTGTTGAGAAAAGGATATCATTGAAAATTGTAGTTTGAAATAAGTGCTATTTAATAATTTAAGTAAATGTGTCTAAGAACTGCGGACATATTTTATTCGTTTTCCAAACGAAATGAGATTCCTCGGTGATTTTAACAATTAGAAAGCACAAAAGAATGAAATTATTTCCAAGATCTTCAATGAATTATTTTCAAGAATATTTTAAAAGTATATTTTCAAGATATATTGTGCATATTTAAATTTACATGGCATATTTATTTAAATTTTATAAAATTGTCGGTTCAAAAACATTTTCCCCTTTTTTCTCTATCTAAACATATTTTAATAATATTTTGAACTTAAAGATATGTTTACATAGTATTCCGATAGAAAATGTTAAATACACCATTTCCCTGCTAGCGATGATTCTGAATTCTTAGCAGTTTCATCATTTAGTCCAAAAGTATCGAAAAGCATTAAAATTATAATTGAAGGCTCTTATTGTTGTGGAGGAAATAGAGTTTTAGTCAACATTTTGATCTTGATTTGAATAATGGGAAAATTGTGATTAAAGACTTCCCTTGAAATTACTCAAATTCTTCACTTTCAATCTAAAAATATTAAGTTACATTTCAAAAGGTTTGAATTTCCTTCAAATATCTCAAAATTTGTGTTTAATCTCTGTGTCATCTACCTTTGGTAACCTACATCTAATTGTTTTCAAAATTTAAAAGCAACTACAAACATCTTGCTGTTCACGGGCGTGAGTATTAACATAAAATTTTGCAGGTTTTATAAACTGTAAATTGAAAGAATCAGATATTTTTACATTGTATCTTCCAATTCCTGCTTTGAAAAGTAGACGTTTTCAAATTTCGTACATGATTTGAATTCTGTCTCTCTAAACTTAACCAGGAATAATTATACATAGATATTCACACTTTAGGGAGAACATTAATTGTTTCGAAATTCTTTTCAGAAGTCTGTATCATTTGAATCGTCAGTAGATAGTCTTACGAAGAGAGTAAAGGCAGTAATTTTTAATTCTGAGGCATAATTAAGGCCTTGTATTCAGAATTATTCATTTTGAATCGTGTAACACTAAAATTCAAGAATATATGTAAATCACATGGAATAGTAGCATTATTAAATAAATATTATTTCATCTCCTTCAAAGACTAAAATTTAGAATTCTCAACATGATGAAAAAATATCTTAAAATAGTTAGCAGCAGTACCTATTTATGGTTAAGTATTTAAATTTGTGCGGTTTTATAAAACTTCCTGTAAATTTCTCCTTCCTTAAAATGTTTTCTGAGATTTGTGTGTGAGACTTGATACTAATTCTGCTACTTGTATTTATTAGAAAAATCCGGTATGTTATATATTGAAGAAGGGAAACGGATATGCCCATGTTATATTTTCCTTGCTAAATTAAGCAAAGAATTTTTTTTATCAAAAATACAGTCAAACGTAAGTTCTCAAATATTCCTGAATTTTTAAACGTTTAAGACAATAAATATGAATCACTTTAAAATTAAATTTTATGAAAACGAGTTACGAATACGTAATCACGAATCGCATAGAATCCTTTCATGTTAAAATAAATGCCAAAAAAATTTAAGAAAACTGTTTAATTATGTCAGGTAAAGTTATATTATCTTATTCTTTTATGGCAAAAAATATTTACTCACTCTCACGAAGAATAATTTTCTGCATACAACACAATAACATAGAAGAATACTGTGATTCAGTTGCTGGAACTATTAACATAAACAAAACTTCTTCGTATCCTTAGTACCCTGTCTTTCTAATAACAAATGTTTCAAATAACATTTAATATGACTATTGTACTAAAATTTTATACATTAAAACAAGATGTATATACTGGCCTTAACGAAAAATATCTTACCAAAACATTTCTATAAAAATTTGGATGCTCAAGAATAAAATTTAAATTACTTACAAATATGGCGCCTAAAAAAACTTGTTTACGCCTACTGTGGGCATATTTTTTATACTTAAAATTAACAATCTCCCTGAATGAAAATTTATTTATGATGCATATCTTATCGTACTCTATATGTAAGATAAAAAAATTAAATTAATGATTATTTTTTATCTTTAATCATCTTATTTCCTTTAAATATAATTAAAAAAATTAAAATACAGATTTTCTATAGTGAACACACATGCAAGAAATTTTGATACAAAATTATTCAAACTGATTAGACAAAAAAGTGTAATGTTAAATGATGACATAAAGTTAAGATACAATTATTTTTATGTCGAAGCGTTAGATAATGCAAGGCTTATCGTATCCTTCATTGAAATAGAAAAATTGTAATATATTTTAACAGCAGCATCGTTTAAAACTTTTTTTAATAAAACTGTATGAATTATATTCTTTTAATTTATTAATTATATTACCACTACTTTTTTTAGTTAAAATACATATTTCACTAAACCTTGACTTTTTAGACATCATTAATACTTCTGAAAACTTATTTATTATGTATGTCTTATCGTACACTATATGTAAGAAAAAATAATTAAAGATGATTCATTTTTGGAAATTTTTACACAATGGTTTACATTTATATCACTATACTTGAATTCAGGGGGATTATTAATGTTAAATATAAAAAAAAATCACAGTAGGCATAAATAAGTTATTTAGGTACCACATTTTCAAGTATTGAAAACAAAATTTTTCAACATCCAAATTCGAAATTCAAACGTATTAACGAAAAATTAATTTTACAAATGTCAAAATCTGTATCAATGTTTAACAAAAGATACAAGTTTATATGAATATATATTTTACGTAAAAATATTTATACAGGATATTTAGCCGAAACAATATATTACAGTATATATAAATATATATATATATATTATTCGTCCAAGATGAATGAGAACGAATTATTGCGTTCTACTCATATTCCAGATCTAGAAACAATGTTACATGGCTTTCCCGTCTCTGTGTCATATAAATTGTTCGATTCTGTTCGTAAAAGTCCCATGATAAATTGTTAAGGGTATAATTTACAGTACGGTGTAAAAAAGAAGTCCCTATGGCCACAACTTATCTTAATTGCTCAAGCAATATCATACACGTACAAACCCTTCGTACTAACATCGTTAACTGCGCGTGTTGCAGTTCGCTAGATCTGATGGTCTTTCCACTGTACTTTTATTATTATTCGAGGTCTGTAATCAATGTAAATGGAGAACAACTTTGCTATACAGATGATTAGTTTTTTTGTTCGTAACCATTAATATATGAATCAAATTATAGCCAATTTTTCTGAACTATCTGTTTTTATGAGCTGATAGTCTTAATGGTCTAAAACAATATATTTTAATTCAGGTATTTATCGGCCAAATGTAGATTATTTGTCCAATTTTTTTCAACCTTTCCTAACTTAGGAAAATACTTATTTACAATGAAAAGCTTATTTCAGAAAATACTTCGCAACAACAAACAACACTCCATTACATAAAACAGTTAGAAACATTTTAGAAATTAGAGTAAAAATATTTATATATCTTGTTTGAGAATTTTTAATAAACTAAATAGTTGTTACGAGAAAAGTTATGAGTTTTGAAATAATATTAGTTTATAACAATATTTGAAATAGGAATCATCTACATAAGTATTTAAGCAACTTATATGAACAGATATAGCAAAATATTTTATATATGTCATGTAGATATATATAAAAACATATTATCAATGTCTCAGATATATAATTCTAGTATTTTAAGAATTATTACCATTTAATACCATTCTTTGTTGGAGCATCGTTTTCTGACTCGGAAATAACGGACAGACAATAGTTTAGCATTTTTTAATCTAAATCTCCAGATAAAATATCTCTACATTAATTGAATCTCTACACTTTGAAAAAGAGTACAACCATAAAACTAATATGTAATGAAATATTTTTAATATTTTTAAATGACCACATATGTGGTACTGACTAAAGAAGATTTCATATAAGCGTAATCTCATACTATCTGGTTTTTACATACACACACACACACACACACACACACACACACACACACATATATATATATATATATATATATATATATATATATAAGGGAAGAAAGTTGAACTTAAAGCTTATAAAATTATGAAAACTACGGAACACGTGTTTGTTGCGAATGAAGAATCATTTTTTCAAGAGTGACAAAAGCAAATACTTTTCCCGTCCTTAACACATATTTTATTAAAAAGAAAATTTTTACCTTAATAAATTAAGTGCTTTAAGTAAACATTCTAGAATTATATTTTGTGATTAGACGGTATAGATTACTGAAAAGAAGCAGAAATTTAGTCACCAAATCTAATATGGGTGTTAATCGAAATATTTCTCCGTACACGCATTTTATACCTTTCGTTTCGAGAATGACAAAACCTTTTCGTATACATCCCTAATTCTACGACATATAGGAACATTTTCATTACAGACAGGAATTTTACTAAATATTTCTAGACAATAATTGTAAAATGAAACAACTCTAAAGGTTTTCTTTTTCAAAACACATTTGGTAACCAAAAATTGAAATCAATCTTTTGATTTTTTTTTACTGCGCATTAATTTCTAGCATATCAAAATTTTTAATTTTGCAGATAAAATTTTAATATTTTTAAACAGCTGATTGCAGTACAATAGATCTTACTTTGAATAAACCAACTTATTTTTATTTCCTCATGGTGTGTGTCCTCTGTTGAAAAATATTATGACAGTTGTTAATGCGTAGACGTTTTATTGTTATATACTGAGTACGCAATGTGTTAGGACCAGATATTTTAAAGTACTTCCTTAAACGAAATTCGAAACAGTTAATCTCTTCCGTCAGATATCAAAAGTCATAACAAAGAGAACGGTGAATTCAAAAAAGAAAGTTGAAACACGTGCTTCCTAAATACAATGTTAGAAAATATTAATTTGATTCATAAGGAGAGAAGAACACTGAAGAGACATGTGGCATGAAAAAAGTATGGCAGAGAGAAGGGTTTAGAATGGTAATCAATGGCTAAGATAATGACTCCATAGATAATATAGCAGTTCCCCTCCCCAGGAGGATATTATATACAGGGTGATTTTTTTAAAATTGACACTACTCAGAGCCATCTGTAGCTCGATCTATCAGGCGGAATTCCACCAAAATTGATAGAGGGACTAAGGATGACATAGGAAAGAGTTTCCGTGAAAAAAAATAGTTTCAATAATCGTCTATAGGGGAAGATATGGCGCACCTGTGAATTTGCCTAAAAGACAAGTAAAACATCAAAATACAAATTCCCGACTATGTAGTCGACAGTAGTTCCAGTATTTCGGGCTATAAAGATAAAGAATGAATACCGAAAAAGTTGTAAGCAGACAAATGAATAACAAAGAAATTTCACTGAAACACCACTTTATGCAGCAAATTCACTTCTCCCTCCTTCACGCTTGTGACCACAGTCCTGGTGGACGACGACACATTGCATCTTGAACACTACGTTCTCAACGGCCAAGAGTAACATGTCACCAGGAATGTTCATCAAAGTCCGGGATATGTTGTCCTTTAGGGCCGCCGAGATTCTACCAAGATACACCTTACACTTTAAATAACTCCACAGAAAAATGTCACATGGGTTAGGTCAAGAGAACAAGTCGCTTTTTCCCCTTGGCCATGCACGTGGAAAAAAGCGACTGATGACCTTTTCTTCTGTAAAGCGAAGGCGCAACAGATTCCGAACCGATCTTTATAGCCGAAAATACTGGCGCTGCTGTCAACTACGTAGTCATGAATTTGCATTTTGATGTTATACTTGCATTCTATTTAAATTCTCGGGTGGCTGACAATAACAGCGCCATATCGTTCTTATCGTCGACTTTCGGAACCATTTTATTTTTCACGGAAACTCATTCCCATGTCGTGCTTAGTCCTTACATCAATTTGGTGCAATTCCGCCTGATAGATCACGCTTCAGATGTCTCTGAGTAGTCTCAGTTTAAAAAAAAGCACCCTGTATGTGAAACGCAAACAGAAATTCAATATCTAGGCAGCAACCATCCAAATTAAACGCAATAAATGGGATTCTTTATTGTTTGTACGGCCATATCGGGATATTTAATGGGCCAGCGTGAAAATTTGACTAACTGTATGATATGAAGAAACTGGGACAACCAGATTGACTAAATTGTGCTCTCCTGAAGGACATGTCCTTTATCAATAAGAAGATGTTTGTATTTACGTGACTGCAACTGTTCATGCATTGTTTGGGGAGCATTTTGATAGGGCTGAACATTTTTACTGAGCAATAGTTTCTTCTTACCTGAGTATCGTCAAGTGTCTCTTATTTATTTTAGTGAACATTGTTCGGAACTGATGTTACCGTATGAAATTTAATTCAACCAAATGAACCTCGTGGAAAATGATACATTTAAGGTGTAAAACCATATGATATTAAACAATTTCTCTGCCCATTGATTTCAAATTATGTTAAACATCTGGTTTTAGGTGGAAAAAAAGGCTGAATGAAAAGGGAGGGGAGTAGGACACAGTTACGAGACTTTTTATCATACCCCTAATACCTAGATTCTATCCTCCTGCCCTGTGACCAGATGTTGTCATCCTGAGTAGGGTACAAGATTTTTTTCTCGGGTTCAAGGGGGGGAGAACTACGGTAGAATTTACCCATGTATTGCATGCCTGTTTGGGTTCTATAAAAATTTGAATATGGTTCGTAGGTTGATTTGTTCTAGAGTGATACGGCCATATTTGACACACGACATTTTAACAAGCGATTTTTTGACGTATTCTAAGTATATCGATTAATTTGACTCGAGTATAATTAGTATGTATCCATGCATAAAATTTATTAAAACATTGGAAAATACACATCTAAATAAGGAATAGAAATAATTGAAATCTTTCATTATAAATGACAGTACAAAGTGACTGCAATCTGAACTTCTAAATCAAAAATTGATTCGTCACGAGCAGATCAAGGAAACACCTACAGAGGAGCCAGAAAGGCCAACATAGGCCAATCTCTTACCACGACTTAGTCAAGGGTTTCTTGATCTACCCGAAAAGAAAATAGTAGTTATTGCTTTGAAAATAGGAATCGTCTTCTCTTTACTGACATTACAGGATATTACTAAGGTTATGTATCTATTTTTACTTCATTTTCACAAGGAGCATTTTTTCGTGAAACACACCAAAAATGGCAATGGTTTTTCAGAGATCTTTTTCTTCCGAATTTTTAAGATTTTTTACATTCATTATGTTTTAAA
The DNA here is from genome assembly GCA_907164885.2 of Dolomedes plantarius. Lineage (NCBI taxonomy): Eukaryota > Metazoa > Arthropoda > Arachnida > Araneae > Dolomedidae > Dolomedes > Dolomedes plantarius. The sequence continues at coordinate 100,240,945 of OU015494.1, read as the reverse complement.
ATTAGTTTTTCTTTTTTATGTATTTTATTCTACCAAACTATTTTCCAATATATTGTGGTCAACGTTTTTTTTAATTACTCGCATAAGGATTTTTTTATTTTTCAAGGTTCTGTGTCAGCTTTACTTTAAGTATTATATAACTATATACAAATAAAAAATCAAAATTAAAAACCACTCCAAGCAAAACAAATGTGTAAATTTATTTTTTGGGCCACCATTTACCATTTATATAAACGAATAAATATAATATTAGGATTATATAGCATCAACACTAGTGAAATAAGTCTGAGATTAAAAAACAAAATTATTTTCTATAAGTAAGTGAAAATTATAAAGATCAATAATCTTTCAGTTGTTTATAGTGAACTTCATATTCCTTAATCTCCAAATATTCCTAATCTTGATGATCATTAGATGATATAAACATTTTAGAAAAGGGATTGTCTTTTCTGTTATTTTCCTCTTCAGATCTTTTATATAGCTAATCTGCCGGACATTGAGTAAAAGCCTCGGACAGCTATACAAAAAGAAAGTGTCCTGATCACTCGTTGCAATATTAGGAAATCTCATTTAAAATTCACATACAAGATTCTCTAGCATTTTTTTTTCATACAACGCAAATGTGTTAGCTTTTCCCATCAACTACGTAAAGGGTTGGCTATAAATATTTATGTAGGTATTATAGTTTTCAGAAAATGCTGCTGCTTGTTGGTCTGTGAATACTGCTTCCAGATACGACTAACAAATGCGCTTTCTAACGCTGTAGATGTCTAACTTTAACGATCACCTGCCAAGAGTAGCAAATGAACTATGTACCACTATAGCCCTTTTTCCCGAGGATTACTGCCGCCGTCACATATAAAGTCATGTTATAGTCTCGGGTCCAATCCTTAAAATATAAGCTTTACGTGTGATACGCTCCCCATATACCCCTTATTAATAATAATAATAATAATTATATATATATATATATATATATATATATATATATATATATATATATATATATATATATATATATATATATATATATATATATATATATATATATATATAATATATATTATGGTTAAAGAATACTGCTAAAGAATTTTTTTCACTGAGTAAAAATTATTAATGTCATTCTCAAAGTAACTTTCCTGATTTTTACATGCTCCTCTTTCAATATTATGAAGTTCTTCGCAGTGAAACTAATATATTAAATGATCAGGTAATTATAATACAGTTTAACATCAATAACTTATTGAGAATTAAAAATTCGTAATTCTGAAGACTGAAGTTTCAGAAGAAGATGGCAACTGTAACGTACATATGAATTAAAATGATGCGTTAGATAAATAAATAAATAAATGTGTATATATATATATATATATATATATATATATATATATATATATATATATATATATATATATATATATATATATATATATATATATATATATACATATAATATTATTTTTCATCTCCATAACATTAATACTGGCTTAGGAGGCCTCTTAAACAATTTTAAAGTAAGTTACTGTATGGATGCATAAAATATAAAGCTTATTGGTTCGTATTGTATCATTCCTTGCTGCTATGTTCTATCATAGAAAAAAGTACATAAAGTTTTCTAGTAAAAGAAAATCGTTATTTTATGGTTATCTTCAAAATTTTAATAACAATTCATGAGATTCTTATGCATTCGGAGATGTTTCAAAATATGTTTTAAATATTGCCTAGTAATAAAGTTAACAACTGATTACATATACTGAAGCTTTATAATTACCGCAATTAAAATAGTGAAATGGAGTTGAGTTTCAAATAAATTCTGTGACTTACCTCCCCCCTCCCGATGTGTCCGCTCCAAAGTAATTTGCTGGGCTGAAATTCTGATGAAATATTCATTTGAAAATAACGAAATTTAAATTTAAAAAGTTATATCGGTTGATGAGAGTTTTATGCAGATTCTTTTCTGATGATTATGCCAAGAATATGAAAATAATTTTTTTTGAGATATTCAAACAATGCATTAATTTTTGAAATAATTTAATTCTACATATTTGTCGAATGAAAAGTAAACCTTGTTTCTCATCAGACTATATGAGTCATTTCTACCTCTTGTATGATCATCACATATAAAATCGATATAAATAATACTAATAAACCTTTAACTATTTACTTTATAGCTATTTAATAACACACAGACATATAACTACGTTTCAAATCGTGAATTTAAGCTAGAAACAAAAAAAAAGCTGAAATCCGCTAAAATTCCCAAGTTACAATCTAATTTTAATGCTTATTGTACTATTAGACACGAAATTTATATCCAACCTAAAAAAAAATATTTTACCATTGTATATACTTCTCATATGTGACTTTAAGTTGTACATAAAAGTCACCAAACAGTACCTTGTCATCTCACCTTCAATAGGGTTTTAAGTAGTATGAATTGAGATCAACGTACAACTTTTTTGGTGATATTAATTTAAAAATATCATATATCATTCCTAAATCAGATAAAATGAAGAGAGACTGTATATAAGTCTTTGTGGCTGTCGAAATTGTTTCACCAGTTGTATTTGCCACTGTTAGGATACTGATCCTCATAAGAGTACGAAAATTTGAGTACTACCTTTCGGAGAATTTTCAACTTAGAAAGTCTATGAACTCAGATCAGTTTGATTTTAATATTATAATGTAATGTCATATTCTCGTGAGAGCAAGGATGAACATAAACAATTTCAACTATCTACGGGGGAAAACTTACTATACATCTCTTCATATTCATAAATTCCGGAAGAAAAATCAATTTTCGTCCTCAAAAAGAATATTGAAAAATGAGCGTTCAACTTTGATACGATTTCCTCTCTGAAACGTAAATTTGCTTTTAATGAAACGTAAAGTTATAAAATAAACTCAAATTACTGCCTTGTAACAAAAAAGAAATTCTGCAGCTAACTGTATAATACATGGTAAATTATAAAAGAAAAGTTTTTTAAACGTTGGAATTATTTCTTGAAAACCAGGGTTATATTCTGTATCGTAAGGATAACAAATATAAACATAAATCTACTAACGAGGAAACTCATTTCTAAACATTAAAATATTCCATTTAGATTTTCTTTTCATTTCGTAATATAAAGTTTGACGAACAGAAACTATGTTCGAAATTCTCCCCAATATTTTCATCCGGGGGGAAAACAGAGATGCCTTCTTTTAAACCACGTATAAGATACTTAAATAATCTTCCATAGATTTTATTGTTTATACTTTGTAGGTAATTTATATCTGCCTCACGTGTTTTTGTTTTACAGTAAGATGACATGCACAAGAAAACGGTTTTTAATTTTCTGACACTCTCCAGCCAATATCAAATTGATTTTTTATTTTGCATTTAACTGCAAAATAACACTTGCATTTTCAACTGATTTTAATGAAAATAGTACCAAGTATTTTATAGTATATTTTAATATGCTAACGTGTACCCCTTTCTTAGTATTTACTTTCTACACGGAGTTAAACACAGTCACGCGTAAATTCCATGAAAAATATTTCTAGGGTTGTTGATTAGTTTTTATGATACAGTTAAAAACATTGCTAAAATACTGATAATGACTTATAAAGCAATTTGGGTGGGTATTCTTTTATAAAAATGAAAGATTTGTTTTATTTTATAATCTCTAAAAATTAGAAGTTGAAGAAATATATTCATCACCCGCTATTGGTTCATCCTTTACTTCACTGAATATGATTCGAAAAGTTTCTAAGGAATTAAAAATCACTTACCCAATGCTGGGGCATAGATATTCAGATAAAGACAATCTTCACTCTGATTCTGTAACAGTGGAATCAACCTCCTTAGATATTCTAAACGTCCTGCTGGCATACTTTTTAAAGCTTCAGTTTCATTTCTAATATCTGGGAACTTCTGAGGACAGACAGCACTGAATCGGTCTACTGACTTCACACCTCTCCAATGGGCAGGGGTAACAGGAGGCATGAAACGAAGTGAACCCATTGGGGGGCTGGCATAAGGCACCCCCAAATATATCTCCACGGGTCGCCATTGCTTATTGGGTAAAGTAGTAATATAACCTCTCAAAGATCCATACTTCGTGTTAACAATTCTCGATGATAATTTTTTCGGTTCAGCTGCTGAGGCTTGCGAAATAAAATAAATAAGAGCCAGGCGTAGAAACATTCTTGATGTCGACATTTCAGTTTACTCTGTAGCAAATTTATATCCTGTAATATATTTCTCTTCTTATTTCCTTAATTCTCTGTGAATCAGTCAACAAATAATTGTTTATATAAAAGTATTCCAGAAATCACAAAATTTATTTTATTCAATGATCGTGAGATTTACCACGAACGCAGTTAATAACAGGAAATATTTTACAAAATTCTGAATTTCTCCTAATTATAATCAGTTTTTGCTCACCTAAATATATAATAGTGTGTGCAAATTAAATAATCATTAATTTTGTGCTTAGAAACTTTTCTCTTTGAGGTTGGTACATCATTTGGTCACATATATATCGCTCACAGCTTGAATATTCCTAAAAAGTCTAACACCGTTTGCTTTTACCTCCTAAGTGTCCACTTAAACACAAAAGTCACTTCTGAAAACACTCCAATTTCTAAATTCGAAGCATCCAATTTAACCTTCAAATATTGTTTATCACGAAAACTTTTATATCCAACATTTAACAATAATTATTCAAGAAACACCGTAGACGCAATTCAAATTCACTACTAGCTATAAACAACGAATAAAAAAAATCTACTAGTCTCGAGGAGTTTTTTTTTTCTTTTCTATCCAAGTCCAAAACAGTAGTTTCCAGTTCATCCGAGATTATCTACAGCAAAACTTTCTAGGAGTTTAGTAAGTTCCGTGTTTTCGCGAGCGGATCCGAAAACCGCGAACATTACTGCCCAGGGTCGATTTAAAAAATCATGGAAGCAGAATAGCCTAAGACATCCTCTGATGATCATGTGCTTCCGTTAAAGGGCTCCGATTTGAGATAACACGAACTTGAGCGAGCAAGCACTTTGTTGAACTATTTCGCTTGGAAACGCCAGGGAACGGAGAAACGTGTTTCTTGCTGGATAAACGGCAGGCGAGTGGAGCGGATCTATCGCCCTGGTGGCGGAAACGTTTTTCAGGGGCGCATGTGCAGGATCGCGCCACTGGTACTAGGGCGAGAGGCTGGCCCGTGGTACACTTGAGATATAGACTCCTAATTACTGCTTTTAATGATAGGCTTAGAAAGTAAGGGTTTACGGTAACTTAAGTAAGCATTAATTATCAAGTGTTGAAAAATCTCGTTCTGTCTTACAACACAATTTAACGGAAGCATGTAGATTGCTAAATATTTATGAAGACTATTTAACAAATAATAAAATTTCTTTAGGTAGAGTTTTGATTTTGTTTCCGAAAAATATGCTAGTTTATTACTGTTTAGTCATGGTATGGCTGTTTTTTAAATATTTATGGTAGGAATGAAAGTTAAATAGTATGTTATGTAAGATGATCTATTGAAAAAAATATATTTGTGTGATTTAAAATATATGAAATTCGTTTTTGAAGTACTTTCCCTTATTTTGCATTACTGAGGTTAGAAAAAAAATAAAAAATGTCAAAAATAAAATTTAACGTTGAAACATAAACTAAACTTTCTTTAATAATTTTTTCATTGATAATATGATTTGAAAATTTGAGTTAATAATTTTAATTGTTTTCTCTTCTTATAAATGATGGTAAGTAACAATAAGATGTAAAAATATATATCGTGAAAAAACAGTACGATTTAATTTTTTTCAAAGGATTGGTTAAAATAAATTTTTAAAACTGAAAGAAATTCAAACATAGATGTTTTACTGGTAGAAGTCTTTAGAATGTTTAACTTGCGAAAACTAATACAAATATAATACAGCAGAACTTTGTTATGTATTTTATAATCCTATCAATCAATAAAACATCAATATACTACAGTTTTATCAAATTGATTATCCTCATAGCTTTCGTTTCTTCCGTGCATATTAGTAACAATGAAAATATGCAATAGGTTTTAATTTACATTTTGTTTTAATGTTTATGTATATATATATATATATATATATATATATATATATATTCAAAACATTAATTTTGGAGCTTTTCCTGAGTGATATAAATAGTGTTTGATATATAATGATTGAGAAAATATTTTCTGATAATCATAAAAATACTGGGATATCATTAGCTTAAAGGACAATAGTTTTTTGATTCAGACACACGCGGGAATTCAAAAGACCTTAGTCACTTAATTGTATAATTCTAAAGCATATTTAGCAATCAAAGGAAGAACTATGAATAATCAAAATTCACAAACCCCAATTATTTCAGTTTGACAAATACATTTTTATGTAGTACATCCATACTACATAAAAATGTGTCAGTACTCTTCATTATATCCATTTAGAATTTGGTAAATAAAAATTTAATATAAATGCCAGTAGGTAAGATTTTATTGAACCTCAAGAATCGTGTCAATACTTAAAAAAATGTTGTAATTTAAAATATTTTAATTCCCTATGAATTTACACATGCTAAGCCAAACTGAGGGAAATACATGTTTTTGATAAATAAAAGAAATTAATGTGTTTAAACTTGAATTTGATTTGGTTTCAAGATTAAAACATTTGAAGAGAAAGTAACTTTACGTTAAAATAATAAAGCTTAGCTTCGAAAGAAAAGAGTATTTTAAAATTACTAATTTCAGTGTCAAACTTAATTATGTTAAAAAGGTTAAAAAGTTACATTATTTTACGGAAACAGATATTTTAAATAACAGATTCAACATTTCGTGGTTAAAGACAAAATTTATTTGAGTCTTAAAAGGAAACAAAAAATAATTATTGTAGGAAAACGAGAAGTTAATAAAATAAACCTCTGAAGGATAGCATTTAAAAAAATAAATTAATTGCATTGTTGTTATAGTTCATTGCATACGACCTTTCTGGTTAACCAGAACTTGTTCATTTCGCGGTACAAATCATTCTTATAAAAAGTACAAACACATGAATTTTAATGGAAACTTTGAAAAACATAACAATAAGTAATCACAAGAAATAATAATAAAAAAATTAAATTCTTCAAGGTAAGTAAAAATCGCACAAAAATTTATAAGTCTTAACTAATTAAATTTAACTAACAATAAAATTTTAATCAATTCAATAATCCTCAATTTGATACAAGTAGTAGAAAAGTGTACTAATGATGCAGATTAAAGTAAGTGTGGATTGGAAGTGTTAAGCATAAAACCGTATTCTGAATAATTATATTCAGCAAACTAAATAATAATAATAATAATAATAATAAAAATAATTTAATTTTAAAATTTCAAAAAATTAGAAATATTTTTACATATCTAACGTTTATATTGTCTCTGTGTTTTATAAACAGAATTACATACTGCGGCCGCATTTCAAAAATATTCGTTTAGATTAAGTGCATGATTTGTTGAATTCTTTTGTAATTTAACATTTTATTCTCATTTAAGACTCTGTTAAAGGGTAAATTTTCTCTCACACATGTTTGATTTAAAGTTTCAAATGTAAACCGAAAGTCCAATTTAAATGCTAGCAATAAAGTGTGATATTCAACATAAGACAGGACAATTAAATATATTCTAATACTGAACAATTTAAATTAAAGCCAGTAATTTTAATAACGAAAAACTCTCCTTTTTTTTAAAAAAATATTTCCAATGTTCGTTCAATAAACAGATTTCAAATGACAAGATTTATTATTATTTACATTATATTATTTTGATAAAACTGGTGCAAACTTGTTAAACCAAAAAAAGCTATTCATAGAAACACAAGCTGGATGCCGTGCTTCGCTACGGAGTACATTCAATGAAATTCAACGATCAATGTATGCAATTAATGCCAATAGATATATATATATATATATATATATATATATATATATATATATATATATATATATATATATATATATATATATTAGATATATATATATATATATTATATATATATATATATATATATATATATTATATATATATATGTATATGTATATATATATATATAGATATATATATATATATATATATATATATATGTATATATATATATATATATATATATTATATATATATATGTATATATATAGATATATATATATATATATATATATATATATTATCATATATATATATATATATATATATATATATATATATATATATATAATCGTCACGAATATTTTTATAGATAAAATAATGCAGAAGAAAATATTCAAACTAAATACAACGGTCAGTGAATGCAATTGATTTGTATGTTTAATATGCATAAAACATACTAATTTGAATTAAATTCCTATAAAACTTCCATCTCAATTAGTCTAGTGGTTAAATTTTGTCCTTTACCGTATTTTAATATGCTTTGTTAATTTACTTTGTTATGCACGTGACACGAAATTAATTTAAAGTATCACAAAAAGAAAAGAAACCCCGTGATCATCATTTAATACACTGCTGGCCACCCAAATTGCAACACCAAGAAAGACAAGAGATATCACAACAAAATTTATTTTGTAGATAACATGTTGACCAAGTATCAAATGATTAAATTTATAGACTTCTGTGAAGTGTGGTTCCTGCCAAAATCAGTAGCCAGAGTAGCCGCCATTGTTGGAGATCACCGCTGCCACACGCCTCGGCATTCATTCAAAGAGACTTTGGATGAGTTCTTGGGGTACAGCAGACCAAGCAGCTTCCACACGTTGCCAAAGTTGATCTGCTGTGGCAGCTGGGGATGGAATCTGGGTCAATCGTAGAGCAACCATGGACCACATGTTTTCTATCGGCGAAAGATCCGGAGAGCGAGGCGGCCAGGGAAGAAATTCAATCTCGCGATTGACGAAGAACCGTTCGACAATGCGTGCCACGTGTGGTTGCGCATTATCCTGTTGAAATATGGCTGTGGGCAAGCCCTGAAGGTAAGGAAGGACAACTGGCTCCAACACCTCGGAGATGTAGCGCTGGCTGTTGAAAGTACCGGCAATGCGTACTAGAGGTGTGCGAGAGTGATATCCAATACCGCCCCATACTATAATACCCGGTGCAGGACCAGTGTGGCGGTGCATAACGCAGCTGTTCAGCATCCTCTCTTCACGGTGTCTCTAGACTCGAATGCGACCATCGTGGTGTTGCAGACAGAAGCGTGACTCGGCAGTAAAGACAATTTCATTCCATTCTGCCATCCACATCCTTCTGTCATCGCACCATTGGCGGCGAAGACGTCTGTGGTTCTGCGTCAAGTGTAGACAAAACAATGGACGTCTTGCGGACAGACCACTCTGCTGTAAACGGCGTCGAATGGTACGCGCAGACACTGGATGATGCGTTACAGACTGCATGTGCTGTGCTATGGTTCGTGATGTTACTGAGCGATCCGTCACTGCCATGCGCACAATTTGCCTGTCATCACGTGAAGTGTTGCGCTGAGGTGGATGCGATCGAACACGCCCGGTCCGTCGTACCCTCCCTGCATCCAACGATCACATATCCGCATTACAGTTGTTTGGTTTTCGTCCAACACGACTACCGATTTCCCTGAAAGATAATCCACAATGTCGGTAGGCTACTATCCTTCCTCTGTCGAACTCGGATACTTGATCAAAAGATGATCGCTGTTTTCGACGAGGCATAAGTGATCGTTTTTTGAAAAAACCACAAGAAAAACACAGTTGCGGAACTTGAAATCGTCGAAATCTCCAAACCTTAAATAGCTCTTTGAAGTGGCGCCACAGGCGCGCGTGATGTGCGTCTGCGCTGAAATTCTAATCATTTGCATATCTCACCTCCGCTAATGCATGTTGTAAATTTCATGTTATTTGCATGTTTCCTTCAGGGTGTTGCATTTACAGTGGCGAGCAGTGTAAATTAAATTCTAAAATTTAATCTTTAAAAATTCCTTCAAAATCAGAAAATGAATGTAAAGATTCGAAACAGATTTCATTTTACAGAAATTTTTATGATATTTCTTGAGATGTAAATTTTATAACCCTCAAATTATAATTTTAAATGCATACTTAAAAAAAGTTAGAAAAACAGCTTAAAATTTAATTTTAAAAAATCTAAGAGGAATATTTTTAAAAAATATTTGTTAGTGCACCCCTATACTATAAGAAGAATCTTCATGCAAAATTTCAGCCCTTTAGGTCCATCGGTTTGGTCTGTGTGTTATCTGTCAGTCAGCCAGGGAACTGTTTTATATATATAGATAATTTGAGCTTTTAATAATATCTATTATTCATGAGAAAAACCTTTTTTCTAAATGTGCAAGGAGCTTTATCAGTTTAATTCAGATAATTAGAACATGTTATCCATTGGGCGCTACAATTCTTACAATAATACCACAGGAGAATATTGACAAATACATTTAAAACTTTTCTCCCTTTCTTGGTCAGATTTTCATCTAGATAAATATTACTACATACGTTTAAAGTCGTTGAGTACAATAAAATATAAATGTATTTCAATAAAAAGATTTAGAGATTTTATAAAGATAAAAAAAGAAATTTTTATTAAATCTTTGAGGCAGTTTATAGTTTGAATCTTAAATCCTCTTTTAACTTTCCAACCATTTTAAGAACAATAGTTTGTAATATTTTCCGGCAAGAATTCAAAAGAAAAGGCAAGATTTGTTTTTATTTATTTATTTAATTTTAGTTTTAAAGATTCAGAGCATCATTATTATCTGTGCTGAAAAATTTCTAATAAAGCATATATGTAATTATTGAAAAAAGTATAGCTTTGAAAGAGTTTCATGGTGTAAAATATGAGTGACGATAATGTAACGCAATGCAATTGCTATGCTTATGAGATTTCGGAAGTTTCAATCAGAGAAAAAAAGTATATTATGTACATTTCCTCAATACAGACTAACACAGATCGGTTGAAAATTCAACAAATAATGCATAATATTACTCAATTAGGTAGAATGAGACAAAAACATTCAAATTATTTAAAACGAAATTATTTAAAAGCTTGTTAGAAGCTAGCACTCCTCCTGAATCAAAATTTTTAATTCTGCTAAGATACAGCTTGACAAACCTTAAGTTAGACTCGTACAATGCATACATATCTTTTAAGACTTTATGAGGACCACATTTGATTACAAATTCAAAATTATGTTATGAATAAGTTAGAAGTAAGTCTTATTTGAAGTCCAGTGTTACTGGCTACATCTCGCTAAAGATCTTGCTATGTATTTATACTGTAAGTAGGCTCATTATAGGATACTGATCTCATGTATGTTTGTCGTCTCCAAAATTTTCCTCATCTCTTGTAAAAGAATTCTAGGTTGTGAAACGACATAGGCAAATGAATTTAAACATATCGAATTACATTTTTATTTAATACTCCAGATTGTTTTTCGCCTTTTCTATATTTTAAAAATACACTATTTTCCAAACCTCCTGTTCTGTTGCAGAATTTAAATCCTTTGCAGAAAAAAAAGATGTTTTTCCTCCAGAATCGACACTGTAATATCTGATAAAATCCTGTACACAGCAATATGTCCACTACACTATCAATACATTTTATTATTGTTTCGGATCTAGCCAATAAAGCTAACTTATTACTACGAGATTAACAAAAATTACAGCAAATTATTTGTGAAGTGAAAAACAACAAAAAATAACAGTAAAAATAATTATATACACGTATTAAAGCATGTATATGTTACATTATTAAGGATCAAAATAATGAATGAACATCTATTTATACAATCAGTGAGCTTTACATGGCGAAATGAGGGTCATCAGACAAATCCTTCTAATTACAAATAAGTAAGTAAAAACAGCAAGACGTGTACAATATATATATATATATATATATATATATATATATATATATATATATATATATATATATATATATATATATATATATATACCGCTGCTTTCTAAACAGTCTTTAATTAATGAGGTATTGTGGGAAGTGAAGAAATTTCCTCAATATCTATTCTTAAAACAGAATTTGCGTTAGCAACTTCATTTTCAGAAGAAGTTGTTGTATAGATTCATTGTCATTGTCTTCTTTTTCTGAAGTATGTTGTCAATTTAACGATCTTTAGTCACAAATCTGCATTACTAAAAACCAAGCGATTCACTGGCCACAACCAAATAGAGTACCAATATTTTTTTGAATTTTCAATATCTGTCAGATGCTTAAATTGAACTGGTACGATTTGGGAAACAACACAGCAATATTATTTAGGTGATCTGTTGGCTTCTTAGAAAATGTTTCATTCAATATCAAAATAAATTTTAACAAACTTAATAGAAAAGTCGTAAGTAATATCGTAAGTAATATAAGTAATCTAAGTTTATATTGGTATCCAAACATATAAAATTAAACAATTTCTTGAAAAGATCATGCTTATTTAACATTATTTATATTTTACAGCAGTCTTACCTATTTATCATAAGTCGACTGGAACAGCACAGAAACACGTGTTCTTACACTATATAGGTTATGTAATAGAAATGACAGCATTTAAGATATATTATTAGATGTCGCCAGAGTAAACCCTTAAGAAAAAATTGAATGTGGTAGGATTTTCTAGACTGGTACGCATTTAGCAACTTTCCCCTATATATACAGTTTTTTTCTATTAAACCGACACTACTGAGAGCCATTTTTTTTGGCTAATGTCCCTGGGGGATGACGACATTACACCCCAGTCCGGTGTACATATGAATACAAGACATAGAAACAGACAAATCACACAATCACAGAAGAATTTTATTGGCAAACGATGACACCGGCGATGGACGATGGGTTGCAGTTCCCCTTTCTAGGCGGGGCTCCAATTGCAGGCGGAAGACTAACCGGTTCCCCAGAATACAGCCAGTCTTATGCGGGAATCGAACCCGCACCCCCGGCATGCCAGGCAGATGCCTTAACCATTTAGCCACTGGGCGACACTGAGAGCCATATGTAGCGTGATCTATCAGCTGGAATTCCACCAAAATTCATAGAGGGACTAAGGATGGCATGGGATAACGTTTCGGTGAAAAAAATGCCAATAGGGGAAGATATAGAGCTGTTGTTGTCGATGCACCCGAGAATTTGCATAAAACGCCTCAAGGTTCTCTTATTGGTCCCACCTTGTTTAATATCTACATTAATTACATTCCCGAAAAAGACTGAAAAAGCTATTTTTGCAGACGATACAGCTATTTTTTCCTCTAATCAAATCATAATATGCAGTCAAAGCTATTAATGACCACGTTGCCCTTATTAATTCCTGGCTCGTTAAATGGAAAATAAAAATTAACTCGGATAAATGTATTGCAAGTATGTTCACCCAGAAATTCGATAGAACATTTGCTAATTGCAATAATGAAATTGGTTCTACTATTATCCCCTGGTCAAACACTGTTAAAAACCTAGGGTTAACCCTTGATAAAAAACTGACTTGGAAACAACATATCATTAATAATCGTAATAAATTTCGACATTCCGATTTTAATTGTCGTTAAAATCGGATTAAACGACAATTTTATCCTTAATTCCCCGAAATAGTAAATTGAACTTTAGTAACAAAATGCTTATTTATAAATCTTTCTTAGGACCCTTACTTACGTATGCTGGACCAGTTTGATTGTATGCAGCGGATTCAAATGTTAAAATTCTGGCTGTTGCTCAAAACATGTCTATTCGGCAAATCGCTAACTCCCCATGGTATTTTTGCAATGTTGACATTTATAGGGCGATAAATCTCCCCACTATTCAAAATTCTCTTCAAAATCTTACGATTAACTTCCATAAAGATTTACCAAATGCTCTTATTAAAAATCTTTCCGACTACGATCCTGCTGACTCAGCTAACAAGAAACGTCCCAGTGCCATTCTTGCTCGTAACTTTTAATTGTTTGTTCTGTTCTTTGTTCAATCAGTCTTTTTCCCCCCATGTTTTCCCTCTCTTGTACTATCGAACCTTTTTGTTTTCCCCACATCTATTTTTCCTTCCTTCTTTCATTTTTACTGATCACTGAAGTTTTATGCATTGCCATATCATCCTATAGTGAAGGGCTCACCCCATGTACTGTAGTTACCACTACTCTTTCTGAAGCTCCTGAATATAAGGTAGGATGAATCTGTATTCAGACAGCGAGATAGGAGTGAGGATGGGGTTGCTAGTTAGCTGTTAGTGTTTAGATTTTAGCTTAGCTTTTGATAGAAGTTCACTGCCTTCTTATCAGAGTTCATTTTTGTGTATCTAAAGTTTCGATGATTTTTTTAAATAAACATTTAGTTATTTTTAAAGACGCAGTTGTCTTTTCCTTCCTGTTGTCTTACCTACTTTCATTTGAGCAGTATTTATTTTAGATTTAACTTTAATTTTATTAGGCAAGATACTTATTTTGTAGGAATGTTGAAACACTATATATATATATATATATATATATATATATATATATATATATAGGTAAGTAGTCATGAAAACCATGGTGTAATCAATTGGTTGTCTCTTCGGGAAATGAAATCGTATATATGTATATATTTGAAATTCGTGAGGATATATAAGAGTTAAAAGCATTCAACTAGTACTGCATTTCGCCTAGATAGCTTAAATAGCGGAGATCCATCTCAATATATAAAGATAGATTTATGTTGGTCGGCCGTAGCTGAATATTATTTTAAGTTACAAAAATTATTACCTTTTTTAAGCTTAAAAACTCGAAACATATTGAAAATGTGGTAAATATTTTCGTCGGGGACGTTCATCAGACAAGTATATAATTTCATGACATTCTTCTAAATATTTCTTAAAGTCTTACTAACTCTAAAAGAAATATATTTTCCTGCAATCAGCAAGTTTCTTTCACAGTACGTATTGTTTCTTAATATGTGTTCATAATATGTAAATGAAAATTCAAGTGTTTTAAATTCAAATTTTTTTTTATTTCCCTGTCCCAAAATTATTATTTTGACAAGCATTTTTCCCTGTTCTTTGCCATTTTTCCTACTTCTAAAACATAAAGCTTTAAAGTATACATTACTACAGACTGTGTATAAACCAATATTACCTATTACTTATTTAAAAGTTTGTAGCTGTAAAATACATTATGACTCGGGCTGACTAGTTTTCCTAAAAGCAACATCTGATACATTTATTTCTTTTTATTTCTGTGTGAATTTACAACTCTCACAAATACCAAACTATTAGGTATACTTTAATATATTTTATCGCCTTTCCTGTTCACCTTAAGATAAATGTACGAGTTTGGAAACCAAATCTGAGAACTGCTTTCCAAACGAGTATGCCGTACGATTATTCCAATCAGATCAGTTTTCCAGCATGGAGTCATACTATCATTCTGTTCTTCATTTATGGCTATAAATTTATATTTTCAAGTTGCCACTAGGATTCCAACTCTGTAGTGAATATGGATTACTTTAAATGTTTATGATCGCATATAAACACACACACACACACACACACATATATATATATATATATATATATATATATATATATATATATATATATATATATATATATATATATATATATATATATATATATATATATACATATATATATGCGTGTGTGTGTGTGTGTAAGTAAGTAACTACTGTTTTTATACATTTCATGCGTTTAATGTGATCCCTGCGCAGAGAGGATCAAAATTTCAAGTATGTCAGCCTTATACTGAATACTGTTATGTAATTTATGACAGTGTTTTATTAAATGTTACTATTGTAAACTTGATTAATAATACTTGTCTCTACGGTTTTTCTGCACTAGAGAGTATGGAAATATGCTCACAATACCCTGAGATTAACATGTTTAAATATCCATTGAAGTAAGTACAGTTTTCTTCTTATTTAATTCCAAATCACCCCGAAAAATGATTTTAAAGCTTTTCCTTAATAATTTCATTAAATAATTTATGTCTGACACAGTTAGCGTGTATTTAACATTTAAACAAATGTATATGTGCAGAATTTCAATTTGTTTTTTTTTATTTTTGACATCTATTAAATAGCAGTCATTCCATTATATTATAAAAAGACATCGAAGTCATTAAGGCGCCTTAAGATGCTCCATTTCCATGTCTGGGAATATTCAGACGAGACTTGTTTACATCGCGGAAAGACTATTTAAAATATGATAAAAAATATATTTCTACCCATTGTAATTTAGTTTTCTTCAGTTCTTCCAGTTTCTGGGAATTAAATATTAAATATGCTCTATTTTTTCCATCATTTAATAAACTGTTCTTCGTCGTAAAAATGACTTTCATTAATATATTTTAGAATTATACGATGAAATTAATGTAAATCTAGTCTGCCATTCGCCACTGTAATGAAAGGAGCATTGAGTGGCAAGCAAATCATTTACAAAGAAGATGTTAAAAATTACTATATATATTGACAAGAGTTGTATTCATAATTTACAATTGAAGAGAAGAGAATGCATAATTTACCTTTTAAATGTTAACTTGTGTTCCTCACCTCAGTCAATTAAAAGTAATCTATCTCAGAATCGCAAAATGTAAACACTCTCTCTTAAGCTTAATAACGTTTATACTATGCAAGGAGATTCTATTGAAAATGTTTCTTTACGTGATTATAAAATTTTTAATGAGCATCGTTTTGAGTATATTTGATTAGTCTAAAAAAATACGTTCTTGTTTTAAACACTATTCAAAAAGATATTATTGCTCAATGCCTATGACTATACTCGTACATCACAACAGGTTCAATGGCGTGGCGGCAGAGGAAAAGATAAGTTAGTTCCTTTCGTTGTAAGGCATCTAAAAGGCTCGAATCTCATTATTGACTGAGACAAAAACAAACATCTATGACGATTGGTGACGTATATAATATCACCAAATTAAATTAATCATAAGTCATCATTACTTTAAAAGATAAAAGTTCCCGTACTTGTAGTAAATTTCCCGTACTTGTAGTCCCGTAGTCGTTGTTGTATTGTGTAGTAATGATAGAATTATCATCTTTTTGCTATTGATACTAAATTACAGCTACAGATAGTACTTTTAAACAACAAATTTATTTTTAAAGAAAGAGATCATTTATAATAGTTTAAAGTAAGAGATCAATAGTAAGAGATCATTATAATAGATTCATAAAAATTTTGCTACCATTATTGCCATTAATTAATAGATTGAATTTGAATATAGCTACACTTAGGGATAGCTAGCGATTTTTCATTGAGGAACTCTCCGATTAGCCCAAGAATTGCATAAATACATTTCCAGACAGTTTTATTTCCATCACTGGCTTGGTGCCGTTTGAAAGTAGAATAAGCGGGTTCATATCTCACGATGAAGATGCGTGTTTGTAGCCGTTTGGATCCTGCATTAAGCTGTAGATTCTAGTCAATTTTGCCCTAGTGTTATCATAACGGACTACAGAGCTTTAAACCATTTCTCTCCAATGCGACTGTACGAAATAGGAGCTGTGTAGATACTCAGTCATTTCTATTATTCATACAATTGTGGATCACATATATAATGGATGTTATATGTTAAAAAAAATCACTCCTAATATGTGCTATAAGAAATATTTCAAGATATTTTTCATATTTGCGATTAAATTTGCCAAAATATGAAAGATTTGACAAAATTTCAAATATAGCATTATTAAAGATAATGAAGAATTTTTGTTAGGGCATAATTGGGAAATACTCTGAAAGCACAGAGGTTTATAAAAATTTTTAAATTCACTATTTGTCACAGATTTCTTTAAACAAAGTATTATACATTGCTGTCATCAAGTTGTATTTATAACTCTTTTGCAAAATATATGCTATCTGTTCAAAAATATTTACTTTTATCTTCGGATTTATAGTTATAAGTCATCTTTGCATTTTATGTTAAGCATCCTAACTCCGATTTTATAAATTTCATCTCTATCTTGATCGTATTTGCATTTTTAAGCAATAAATAACTTCGAAGCATTCAAAAGATTTCTAGGCATAAGAATGAAGAAAAAATGAAATAATCAAAAGCATTTTTGAATAACTATTTTGATGCTAAAAATTATGTCATCTATTCCATAAAAATATATCTTAATAAGAAATAAAAATTTTACGGGCGTTCAAAATTCATCATACACCCAAAAAATACTTTTAAAATCTGCATAATGGCTGTAAAACAGGATTTGAAATCTCACGCTTTTGAAACCTATAATCTTCCATATTTCTGCCGCGCTTCTACAAGCTTTATACTATGAGACCTTTCTGCGAGAGGTCGTAGAATATATTTTACAGAAGAAGAAAAAATAAAGGACCGATGTTGCTTTTCGCACCCTTTGAAGTGACTTGTCTTTGTTTATGGAGATTTGGTGCAGCACGAAATTTGCAGCGAACTATACCCTCCAAGCATAATTTCCATGTTATGCGCTATCAAATGGATTTATGCATGATACAACTGGGTTATGTTCCTCTATTACATCTCATATTTTGAAAAGGAGAGGATATCAGCTTCGGGAAGCCTCTTTTATCCGCATACATTTATCCGCAAATGCGAAGGCCGTTTACAGTTATGGCTAGTAGACGTCCGCATTTCTTTTTTTTTACCCTTTTATTTTTGATATGCATGGAGCTTGGAAGGCTTTTGATTTACGATTATGTTGCCTCAAGAAGTGCATTTTTATCCATTTCGCAGCTAGTGATAAATCTAAAGAGGGGTGAGGTACTTTCTAGGTTTCTAAGTTTTGGAGTCGTCAGTTTAAAGCTTTTAAAAGATACGGAGTTTATGGATGAACCATTTAAAATTTTTCTTTGGACATACATGGCAGATGTACAGATTATAAATGATCCGCAATCTTCGTTTGTGATAAATGTTTTAAAAGTAGAGAAAGGTAAACTGATTAGTACGTGGATAAAAAGTGTTGTTCTTAATGTTATAAGACAGTTAAAATTTGTAACTGCTCTTTTGACAGCATAAGTTAAAGTGAATTGGGGAAAAAAAGAGTAGGTCATGAAAGATTCTAAAATTATAACTTAAAGATATCGTTATGAATTTCAAAAAGATGCTACTAAATTATCGAATTTTTATAATTTAGTAACAAGTTACTTTTTTTGCTTTATTTTGTTAAATACTTGCATCATAAATTTGACAAAAATAACTTATTCAAAACTGATTTAGGGATACATATTAATTTTAATTTACAACAGACGGTAGTTGAGGTTCCGCTCTGAATTTTTACTCATTTGAATATTGCAATAAATACTGAACTTTAAATAATCCATGTTAATATGTTTCAAATATTCATAAAAATGTGTGTAAAATATCAAAATGGAGTCAATGTTGCTAAAACAGATTATAACAAAATTAAAAACCTATATTTTTCTTGAATATAAGCTATTTGTAGATTTTGATATTCTTTACAGTGTCAAGGAAATCAGTTGATGACAGAATTTTCAGATTTAAATTATTCAAATTCTGAAGCACTCAGATGATATAAAGAAATAATAATGAACAAAACTGACAGAAACATACACAATCAATATATATATACTAGCTGAGTGGCAACCCGATGTGTTGCTTTTTTTGATTGAAAATGAAATGGCTTTATATCTTAAAGATTAAAAACTGTTTATTCCCTTTTAAAAATATATTAGATTTAAAAAAAAAATAATTATTTAAAATTTCCTTTTTCAAATTTTGCATTTTAAACAAAAAAGCTCATTCAATTACAAAAAAATTCTAAAGGCTTTAACTTCTCCTTTCCTAAAACTAAAATTATTTCTGGTACTTCAAATTTATTTCAATTATGTTCTTGTGGATTACAATTATGTTCTTCTAATATGTTCTTGCACCCGACGGCGGCTGGTTTCGAACCCGGGACCTTAGGATTAGACGTCAGGAGCGATACCTCTGAGCCACCGTTACTTCGGTGAACGGAACTTTGAGAAACGGAAAGGAGCTGGCCCACCCGGAATGTCAACTTTTTCTGCTGTCCTCTTCTATTGAGTTCGGCAGTTTTAATTGAATAATTATAAAAGTTTAAATTTTTGAAAGTTGAGGATAGCATCAGTGCACGCGTCTCGGCCGTCCGCGTATATCGGTACCAGTCGCGGTATCCTGCTATGCTCGGTTCGCGAGATTAGCCCGTCCCCGTGTCTGCTAACTAACAAACTAACATTTGTTTACCTTCAGCTGTTAATAGTAAGATGTATATATATATATATATATCTATATCTATATATATATATATATATATATATATATATATATATATATATATACAGAGAAAACTTCTATAATATTTCGAGAATCTGAGCCTTTATAGTACAAAACTGTCTGCTTTGTAAAGTTTTCTGTGATGAAACACTGAAGCAACAAGAAGTTATTAAGTCCATATATTTAATAGAATTTTAGCTCTGCATAGAAAGATTTTCCCTCCTGAGTTCCGTACACCAAGCTTGTTTTACTATAGCGTTAGTTTGTTTACAGAGAAGTAGACAGCAGACTGGAGTGGAAAACTGGGCCGTTTAATCTTCTCACGCCTGTTTGTCATTCATACAAATTGTTTTTTATCATTTTAGTTTTATAGAAGTGTATAAATGTTTAATTAGATTTCCTATAATATTTACAATTTTACAACAAATTAAAGAGGATCTATGGATTCTTTGCGTTTTCTTTTATAAAATAACTTTGCAGGAAATCTAAGAATTTCCTAAGGCTTTTACCTTCTAAAGGTTTGTACTATGATTGTACTGACTGCATAGATTTAGAATAAGTGTTAAGAGGGGAACGAATTAAGAGGGAGTACGAGAATTAAGCTTGTCATATATATATAAATATATATACCGGGTGCGTCATAAATTTGTGCAAACTTCAAAAAATCATAATAAAAGAAATAATGCTCGGAAAATTTTTCTGTTTGTTCCAATATGATCAGAGGGATTTTGGATTTTCTTTCATGTAAATTTTTTTTTCCAAAAGTAACCGAAAGAGGGCGCTCACACGTCCTACTGAGACGTTTTATGCGAATCAGGCTATCAAAAAAACACCTGGTTGGAAATGGATCCGTCATTCAAAGCCGGCAGCATGCTTTCTTTACCAGATCGAGTGTTGGTTGTTAAACTTTTCTACAAGAATGGTGAATCCCCAACAGTTGCATTGCGAAAGTTTCGCACGGAGAAAGGACTGAAGGCGCGAAAAAGGCCTATTTCATTGAATGGGATACTGAATTTAGTACGACGATTTGAGGAAGCGGGGAGTTTGGAGGATCGTCCACGAATTGGCAGACCATCCTTGAGCGCGGACCGCGTCCCTGTTGTACAAAGTTCCATGGAAAATTTGGCTGCCGAGACATCAACGGGAAGTAGCAGTGCTCGTGAACCTGGGTGAAGAATGGGGATTCTGGAACCGTCGATTCAAAGTATTCTGCATGGAATGTTGAATCTGTATCCGTACAAAATCCATGCACTTCACCAGTTATTAGCGGCAGATACAGATGCAAGACAAATCTTTGCTACATGGGCTCTGGCACAAATGGAAAGTAACCCACAATGGTTGCTGAATGTCATGTGGACGGATGAAGCCCACTTTTCACTGCATGGTGACGTTAATACGCAAAACAGTCGTATCTGGGCGACTTCAAACGCTCGTGAGTATCTGAACCGGCCACTACATTCTCCTCGTGTGACTGTTTGCTGTGGTTTCACCGCGTCCTTTATTCCGGGCCCTTTCTTTTTTGAAGAGCCTTGTCCTGTATTCGGATGGAAAACCTCTACAGTCACTGCATACGATTTTGCGTGACCACGTCAAGCCTGCATTGTAGGAAAGACATGCGTTACCTGTTGTCATATTCATGCAAGATGGTGCGCCGCCCCACATTTTACATGATGTCAAGACGTTCCTGTTGGAATCTTTCACTGAAAACCGAGTGATAAGTCAAGGTTGTAAGGTTCAGTGGCCCTCACGATCACCAGACTTGAACCCGGCGGATTTTTGGTTGTGGGGATACTTAAAGTCTCGTGTGTACCGGGGTTCCCCAACCACTTTGGTGGAACTGAAAAATGTCATTCGACAGACAGTCGCTGCCATCGATGGCGACATGCTACACTCCACTGTAATGGGCGTAGTGACGCACCTCACTTGCCTATTACCTTGTGCTGGTGGTAATGTCGAACATCTATTACTTTAAAATAAATGCAGTCTCATGTTATTGTGATATGTTTGATTTTCTGTTTGTGTTTGCCTGATTTGCATAAAACGTCTCAGTATGACGTGTGAGCGCCCTCTTTCGGTTACTTTCGGAAACTTTTTTTTTTTTTACATGGAAAAAAATCCAAAATCCCTCTGATCATATTGGTCAAACAGAAAACTTTTCCGAGCATTATTTCTTTTATTATGATTTTTTGAAGTTTGCACGAATTTATGACGCACCCGGTATATATATGTATATATATATACTAGCATTATTGCCCGGCGTTGCCCGGGTAGATATATAGATATAAAAAATTTTCATGCATTCCATCAAAAAAAAAATACTGGGCTGCACCCCCCCCCGCTCTTCATGTTCATCTGGCCAGACAGAATGCGCTTTCCGCGTTTCTACTGCAATGATATACCCAGTCTTCTTTTGATGGAAAGCATGAAAAATTTTATATCTATATATCTACCCGGGCAATCATTCTTTAAAAATAATTTTATTAATTTTCTTCTGCCTTAATATAACTAATGTACTAATAGTTCGGAATGAAAGTTAAGTGTCGTTATGTTTCTTTGTTTAAAGAGCTTTTCCTCCCACTGCTTAAAATGCCCCAAAACTCTTAAAGATTTATCTTATATGATTTCACGTAGTAAGTAATTCAAATACATATCGTATGTTAACTGTGTTTCGCGAACTTTAAGGAAAAAAACCTGTAGAACTCTTAAACTTCTTCCCATTTTATGATCCTCAAACAATTAATATATTTAGATCAATAGAAGGCTTCCAAAAACTTCCAAACTTAATCTTTCTTTTTTTTTTCTTGCTTTTTTTCCCTATATTTATTAAGTTCTATTAGTTTGAACGCCATTGTCTAAAATTGCCTAAAGCAGCGGTTCTCAAACTTTTTAGACTCTCGATTCCACTAAACGTAAGAAAAATAAACACCTCGTCCCCCCCCCCTTGTTACCCCCAGACCAACTCTCAAACCACCCCGCTTTTCCCCGGCGTATCGAATTTGAAGGGTTGTGATAAAGGGGCTGTCTCCACATTTAAGAGGTGCGCTTAAGGGCACAAAAATCATTAAAAAATTAATTTTAAAAAAACTAATTGAGCCCCAAATGTCGTTCTTCCTGATTTATGTTTCTAGGGTCCAAAACATTAACTGTGTCGAATTTGGTCCCGGTGGGTGAAACAGTCTATGATTCTATAGCGGACAAACAAACAGACAAGCTCTTTTATATATATATATATTATATATATATATATATATAGATATATATATATATATATATATATATATATATATATATATATTTATTTATTTATTTATTTATTTATTATTTATATAATTAATAGATGTGAAATAAAAGCAAAAGTATGAAAAAAATGAGCAAGTTTTGAGAAAATGGGAAAGACATAATTTTCTTACCTATATGATTTCCGTTTATTTTCATTTATGTTTTGTCCAGCTTGTTTTAAACCCTCTGCAATGGAATTCGGTATTGCTGTAGTTTACTGACGGTCAAACTATCGATATATGTATAAAAAAAGAAAGCTGTAACAGATTTATCGGATGCTCTCTCAACTGGCTGTCGTGTCTGAACTTGTAAGTAGTCGAAATGTGAAAGTTATTTCTGAAAATGCTTGAACATATCAAATGATCACTTGTCATTACAATGAATTATGACCAAGACTGGGTTTAGCAATCGGATTTTCCCATCTGGCCACGGATGTTCGAGCTATTTAGTTATACGGGATCTGTGAGCAAATTTTCTTTCCGTTAAAGTCCTCAAAGACTATCTGTTTATTGTGATAGAATGAAAAGAATACCGAGTAGGTAAAGAAAGAAAATTGATCCAAAATAACTTTAAAATTAGTGAATTGTATAAATCAATAAAGAATGTTTATTTTCAAAATGTGCCACTAGCAACTTCAAAACTTATTATCGGACACCTAGATACGGAATATAGAGCTCCGAAAATAAATGATGAAATTATGAATATATAAAACATATTGCTACCCAATGCATTATTTTGATTTTAAAAAGTTTCATACAATTTCTTTTACACTGTACTATCAATGAACTGTGCAATTTAATTCTTTCTTGAGGACGAAAAATTTAAAATTATGGATATCCCAAATTTGTCTGCTTACATTAAAAATTTAGTTGTTCAGATGTCTTTTATTAACTAGCTGAGTGGCAACCCGATGTGTTTCTTTTTTGATTTAAAATAAAATGGTTTTATATCTTAAAGATTAAAACCTGTTAGTCACTTTTAGAAATATACTAGATTTTTAAAAAAACAAAATAATTATTTAAAATTTCCGTTTTCAAATTTTGCATTTTAAACAAAAAAGCTCATTCAATTAGAAAAAACATCTAGAGGCTTTAACTTCTCCTTTCCTAAAACTAAAATTATTTCTGCTACTTCAAAATTTATTTCTGGAATTTAATTATTAAACGACTCGTTGTCAACTAATAATTTTTCCTTTTGGCAACATGGCCGAATGAAAATATTGCCACGATGATTTTGGGGAATACGGAAATGACACGAAGCGTAGAATGTTCCCGACATTCCCACCGGAAGTGTGAGGATTATTCCAGAAACCTAGGAACCGGAACTAAATATAAATAATAGATAAATTTGCATACAGCTTGCATGCAGAGCAAATTAAAATAAAAGATGTTCTTGCACCCAACGGCGGCTGGTCCCGATGACGTCAGGAGCGATACCGCTGAGCCACCGTTACTTCGGTGAAATGTGGCAATATTAAATCTCATGGGGGGAAAAAGTGCTTAAAAAAATAGAAAGACAGTTTTGATGAATTCAAAATTGGTGGTTGAAGAATCCTCATCAGTTGCTCATTAATTAGAAACAAATTTCATGAACTTGCTCGAATTATTAGTGAGTAAAATAATAAGTCGAAAAATTACGAACTCGGCATTCAGTTAAAAGTGAGTTTTGAAAGTACGCTCTTTTAGAATGAAAACTTTTTTTATTGAATGTATTTGGTATATTTTGGAAGCTGAACATCTAGCAAATGCCGATAAATCGTAAAATTGACATTAATAGGTGCAGAAAACCGAAATATGTGTCCATCAAAATTGTCGATTTCGTGAAATTCGGAAAACTGCTTTGGGGAAAAAGCAGTGAAAACCATTTTTAAATTTATAAACATGTGTATATCCTTAAAGATGAAGAGTTGTAAAACACATGAAATAAAAAATTTGTCGATTGGAGGATGGAAAAGTTGAATTTTGCTTGCATGAAAATAGTGGAAATTTGCGAAACGGAAAGGAGCTGGCCCACCCGGAATGTCAGCTGTTTCTGCTCTCCTCTTCTATTGAGTTCGGCGGTTTTAATTGAATGATTAAAAAAGTTTAAAAGTTTTGAAAGTTGAGGATAGCATCAGTGCACGCGTCTCGGCCGTCCGCGTATATCGGTACCAGTCGCGATATCCTGCTATGCTCGGTTCGCGAGATTAGCCCGTCCCCGTGTGTGCTGACGAACAAACTAACATTTGTTTACCTTCAGCTGTTAATAGTAAGATTATATATAGTGAGTCCCGTAGGGTGTTATTGAAATAACCGAAAAGATTCACATAGATTTTAATTTTTTTCAACGGAAAATGCATGTCATTTTCCTTTGCTTGTCATCTAGGCATTCTTTCGGATAACTCTCATTTTTTTTTCTAATATCTTGTCCTGTACGAAAAATCCACAAAACGAAAAATCTGCTCTCGGATAATTTGAAAGTAAGCGGGCTCATTTTATCACTATTTTCCCATTTGATGATTAATTGCAATTTCATATTTAATTACGCGGTACACTTTCTGATTGATGCATGTTTTAAAGTTTGGGATGCATGTTTTAATATTTGGGAACATTTGTAAACTTTAAAACATTATATTTCCGTCTCATACTGTAATTGCACCGGAATCCATTTTTTACTATCGGAAACTTTTTTTTTTCCTGGAACAGCAAACAGTTATTTCTAGCTTACGTATTCTTAGATTATTTTCTAAGAATAGTGTAACATGAGCAGCCTTCATATATATAGGCATTGTTGGGCAGAACGGTATTTGTCTCTTACATACACGACATAAATTTTTTCCAAATAGAGTCCACAAACTGTCAAAACCATCCAAGCGATCCGGGACTTTTTTTTTAATATTCCGTCTTTTAAAATCATTTTTCATTGCTGTTGAAGCATGATAAGCTTGTGATAGCCAAGCTAGTATTAAAATTATCTGCTAAACTTTCCCGATTCTTGACTTCCAAGTTCATTACCTGTACATCTCTAGCCATACATTGCCAAAGCAAGGGGCTGCTTAAATTGTTGTGTCTCTAACCTATCCAGGCCATTTTAAGATTGAGACAGTTGATTTTTGAGTGAAAGTCAATAGCTGTTAGATTTCCAACACGATTGACGTGTTTAAGTATGAATCCAAAGAAAAGCTTTTGGTTAACCCATTTAGGCCCGCTCCATGTTTCCTTTATTGGAATTGCACCAAACAGTGTTTTAACACTTCTTAGAACATTAATTACACAAATAAGTTGTTTCCATAAAATTAAATTTATTTTTACGAGAGTTACAAAATGTTGCGTTTTCGCAACATCAGTCCAAAGCGATATAAAAATTTTAAAAATATAAAAATTAAAATTATAAAAATTTTTCTTTAATTTTAAAATCTTTGAAACATTTAGCATGAAGAGGTACATTACACTTATTACATACAGAAATTGTTTGACTTTTGCATTATTTACATTTTTTTGTTTATTTTCACTATTTTTAGTAATAATATGGCCCATACGGTTTTTCCGAGTTTCGTTGAGAATTAGATTTTGAATTGAAGATGGTCTTCCAATATGTGAAGTTTCAGGTAAAACAGAATTCATCTGCATTTCTTCAAGCCTTTTTGTCAATGATATGGCTCTCTCAAAGATATAGATCTCTTAAACTCTAATAAACTTATTTTAGAATTCATTACATCCGTGTAGAGTCTCCCTTTTTTCCCATACAATATGCTCCTTTTTCTTACTATATTGCTTACTTTTACATTTATTAGAAAAAAATGTCGATTTCACCTGCAATGTCTAGGGGATTCGACATTTTCACATAAAATATTATCATCAATAGCTTCTTCATCCGTCAAATCATCTGGATCTGGAGGGATAATGACGAATTATGATTCCTCATTAGCTTCTGTTGAGGACGATTCTGAAATATCATCATCTAGGCCATGAAAATACTCCAACGTCTCTTTCAATGTCAAAAATCAATTTTTTCTAGAGACAAACTTATCCGAAATGCAAACAATACCAATTTACTGCATGAAAAACTAGGCAGCACTAATAAAACACATTGGAAATAAGTAATACACTTTGGACTGATGTTGCGTTTTCGCAACATTTTTAAAAATATGAATTGAGTAACATAAAATGAAAAATTATGATTTATCTGTTGAAGCCATTTTGTTCTTTAGTCTCTAGTAAACTCGGAACAAGCATCAAATTGGAAATTTATCATGTGCTGCTATCTAAGGTTATTATTTGAAAATAGTAATTTTTTTCCCTTTCAAAACACCAGAACAAAAAAACATTTTTTTGCAAGTGCTAAAAGTGGGGAAATGAGGAAGCAAAAAATTTATTATGATTAATTGAAGTATAGAGAATAAAATAAAAATGTTACTTCAGACGTACAAAATTTTGAACATGCCTTTAAAAAATACAGAAATTAATGTTGCGTTTTCGCAACGCCAGTCTTAAATGGGTTCATGTGTTTTTTTTCAACTGTCACATAAATGACTCAAACCTACCCTAAAACCTACCCTATTAGCACGGACAGTTGCGGCTTCACACAAATGACCTAACAGGGTGTCAAGCAGGGTAGTCTAAGCGGTGGCTGAATTTTGATTACATACTCTATAAAATATTTCAAGTGACGTGGATCTATACTTCAATTCCACTCCCCGGGACTGGAAGCCTCGTTGCTATTGGTGGAGTAGCGGTTGATTGTTTGGGGTAAGTGAGGCTTGAGAGATTTGTTACTCACCAAAATTTCATGTCCACTTAAGGGGTCAGGTACCTTTTGCAGACCAAGAGACCCGACAAACATATCTCTATTTTCAATCCTCAGTAGTTCGAAGACAATTTATTCAGAAATATGAAAATTGTAAGGTGAGTTAAACATTCTTTCTTCTTTACAAATATGGCTCTCATTTTTTTTCTAGCTTTAACATAAAGTTTTTAATTGTTTAAAACTTCAACCATTTTTTTTTCATTGTTATGTCACTACGCACATGATATCACCAGAACAGTTAGCTAGAATACCCTAAAATTTTATACATGTGAAACATAAACATATATAGGTAAAATGGCCTATTATTATGTCATTCCTATTATAAAAAATTATAATTACAGTAAAATTAATCAAAAAAAATTTTGAAATAAAAAAAAAAAATTAAAAACATTTCTTTTCCTGTGAAGAACAAAGAATTTTGATTTCAAAGTTGGTCATTTATATATAACTTAATTTTCAAACTAAAATAAATGTGTGTATTCATTAATATACAAATTCAATTTTTCGCGTAGTGATATAAGATTGCAAAAACAATGGTTGATGTTTTAAAAAATTAAAAAACTTATCTTCAAGCTAGAAAAATTTGAGAGCCATATTTATAAAGAAGGGAGTGTGTTTTAACTCACAGAAAAATTTTCATATTCCTGAATAAATAATTTACCTAACTACTGATGACTGAAAACAGGGATATGTTTGTCAAGTCTCTTAGCCTTTAAAAGGTACCTGTCCCCTTAAGGATTTCTCCACAGTCTTCACTATTCGGACATACCAACATTGCGACAGTATTTGGGGAAACGTCGTTTTTTCTCACGCGATCCAGTTTCTTAGAAAATAGCATTTTTCTTAGTTGGAAAGAGAAATACGGTATATTTTCGATAAATCATAATTATAAGGTGTCTTTAACTATTTATTCTTCATCTATGTGTTGCTAACAATTTTATAAAAAAAATTGTAAATGGTTATTTAATTTATATTTTTTTACATATTGTACTAAATGCAGTTTTTAAAAGCCCTTGCTTGTTTTCTAATGAAAATATTTACAAAAGAAACAATAATAAAAATTAAATTCAGCTTTCAATACAGTTTGTAAATTATACAGCTTTTAAGAAATTCAATGATTATTTATTTCCAAAGCTGTTTAAAATGAAATGATAAATCCTATTACATTATGATCACATTTCAATAAATACCTGTAAAATATATGCAGTACAGGAAAAATGTGTGATAAGGCAAAAGACCTATAAGAAATGCCTGATTTGAACATTATTTACGCAGAACATTCTTATACCGATTGATACCGAGAATAATTTATTCATTTGTGTTTCTTCAAATCACTGGAATTTATTACGTGTTTCTTTAAAGCTAGAAGCTTCTTTTACAAAGCTTTAGCTTCAGGCGTATATTCACGATTAGAGAATTTTTCTTATTCATGAATATTTTATTCGAATTTTCTAAAATCAGGTGAATAGCTCCTGGCTAGATGTTCTCTCTTCAAGAAACAAATTCGCACGTAGTGTCCCATTTTTTTTATTCAAACATGCATTTTTAAGCAAAACATATTTCAGTCATATGTAAAACATTCCCCCACAACGCATAGTGTTAAAGCCTATGATATTTCAAAGGTTGAAAAGAACTGAAATTTTAAAATTATTCGGTGTTTGACACGGTGAGCAAACATTAGAATTTTTATTTAAGGAAGCTGTTTTTGTTGAAATTGAAGTCCATGCACTTAGCGATGTTTTGCCCTTTTTTAGACGATTGATTTCATACTTAATTCTTATAAACCCTTATTTTATTTTATCTCATTTTTTTATTTTTGTGTTTTGCCTGAAACAACTTATTTTTATATTCATCAAATCGTGAATACTTCGCATGGAAGATTTCTAAATCATTAAAAACTCAAAGGAAATAAAACGTAGACAGTATTAGAATTTCATCCTGATATCAAATACTAATGTACACTGAAGAGCCAAAAACAATGGTACACCTGCCTAATATCGAGTAGGGCCCCCATGAGCACGCAGAGATTCCAGAACACGACGTGGCAACTAATATCTGAAGGTATCATGGAGGCTATTCACACCATGAATCCTGCAGGGCACTCCACAAATCCATAGGAGTGCGAAGGGGTGGAGATCTCTTCTGAACAGCACGTTGCAAGGCATTCCCGATATGATCAATAATGTTAATGTATGGAGATTTAGCTGGACAATGGAAGTGTCTAAAGTCAGAAGAGTGATCCTGGAGCCACAAGGTAGCAACACTTGCGTGAGGGGTTTCGCATTGTACTGCTGGAATTGCCCAAGTCCGTCGGAATGCACAATGGACATGAATGGGTGTAGATGATCTGACAGGTTGCTTATGTACCCATCACCTGTCAGAGTCGTCTCTTCACGTATCAGTGATTACATATTATGCCAACTGCACACGCCCCACACCATCACAGAGGCTCCAGCAGCATGAACAGACCCCGGATGACATGTAAAGTCCATGGATTCGTGATGTTGTCTCCATACCCGTACGCGTCCATCCTCTCGATACAACTGGAAACGAGACCCGTCAGACCAGTCAACGTGATTGCAGTCAACAACAGTCCAATGGAGGTGTTAGCGGTCCAAGGAAATGTATAGCTTCGAACCGTGCAGTCACCAACGGTACACGAATGGCTCTGAAGCTCCGAAAGCCCATATCAATGACAGTCTGTTGAACTATTCGCAAGCTGGCACTTGTTGATGCCCCAGCATTGAAATCCACAGCAATTTGAGGAGGTGTTGCACGTCTACCTCGTTTAGGAATTTACGTCAGTCGTCGACGGTCCAGTTCTTACACGGTCTTTTTTCCGGCAGCACAGCTGTCGGAGATTTGATGTTTTATCGGATACCCTATATCGGTACACTCTTGAAACGATCGTGTGTGAAAATCCTAACTGCATCGCAACCTCAGAGATGGTATGTTCCATCTCTCGTTCGCCGACTATAACACCACGTTCAAAGTCACATAAACCAGGATAACCTGTCATTGTAGCAGCTGGAAGCGATCTAACAGCTTCATCAAACACCTGTTGTCTTATTTAGGCGCTGTCGACTGCATCGCGTCACGATGATTGGTTGCATAACTCCATTATTTGTATAAGCGCGTCTGTGCCAGTTTTTTAACTCTTAGGTGTAAGAGTTTTACAAAGGTAAAGTTTAAGAAAAGAAGGATATATCTGTAACGAGATTGTATTAGATAATGCCACAGTAAGTGGTATTTTTCTTATAGATGGCGCAACATACCCTTAAAAGATTTTTAATTTTTTTAACTTCAGTAACAGTGTGTAAGTAATACATAAACATATTCTAAGAAATTAGAAAAAAATTGCTTATCATAAATCATAAATGCTGTTAAAGAATTACAGCTATCCACGTAGATACAGACATTTCCACAGATTTTGATCCACAGATTTAATGTTTTATAAAATGGGGATTTAAAAGTAACTGCATCAGACCCAGGACCGACTCATGACTGCAGAGGTCTTAAAAAATTGCCCAAAGCTGGACCCTATACCTTACAGAAGTAATATTTTTTCTAATGATACGAACCTTTTAACTGGGTACGAGTTTTGCAAAGCCAAAATCTTTTTGAACCGACTGTTGATAGCAATTAGCTACAAAATTAGCATATAAATTATGTTATTTTCAATAAAATGCGGTTTATATATATATATATGTCGAACGTAAGACTACTCCCGTCATCTTACAAATTATGGCAGTCATGGTATATCCGGTGGTGTAGCAAGAAGTAATCCAATCAATAATTGAGAGGTCCTCAGTTCAATTTATTCCAATTTATTTCTTTTCATGTAAACCACAACTCCAACTCAACGCGTTCATTTGCACCATTTCGCTTTTAGAGACGCGGTGAACATACCTCCGACGGCATTGACTTCTATCTCGCGCTCTCCTAGATCCCAGGGCCAATTCCGCTCGCCAACTCTCTCTTCACATACGCACAGCCCAAACTAGACATCTGTTCAACTAGAATTATATAATACTCGACCGCTTAAACCACAGACGCGCCAAGGTTCTATAATGAAAAGGGGAATTTCCATTTCCCAATTCGCGTGTCTTGAAATATGAAAAATTATAGGCGAATTACGCCACGAATAAATTAATTCCCAAAATATATATGCACCCAGAAGGAAACGAGCTACTATCACGAAACTTAACATGTATGTAGTTTATGAGGAAATAAGAAAATGATTACAAATTCACAAGATCAGACCGAATTATTAAGAAGATAGGGCATGAAAAACGTGACAAATCAGTAAGTAGTAAATCCATCTCTGTCAACTACACAAGCCAGCACACGGCGTGGTATAGAATCAATGAGGGCACCTATGATCTCCTGCGGAAAATCATGCCATAATCTTTGCAACTGGGCAGTTAATTCACCAGTATTCCGGGATGGCTGCAGTTGCCTTCCAAACACGTCCCAGACGTGCTCTATTGGTGAGAGGTTTGGTGACCTGGCAGGCCATGGGAGTACGTTATATCCTTGATGACATTGTTGGGAGAGTCGCGCAGTATGTGAACGAGCGTTGTCTTGCTGATAAATGGCAAATAGGCGACTTGATAGCATAGTACAACTGGCGTTAAAAATCTCGTACACGTAACTGCGTGCTGTAAAAGTGCTTTGAAGGACGACTAGAGGTGATCGTGTGTCCCAACAAATCGCTCCCCCCACTCTCACACCTTGTGTAATCACCACAAGCCTCTCGACAACAAATGCCGGATCGGACCGGAGGACTGGCCGCCTCCACACGCGTATGTGCTGGTCATCAGCATTGAGACTGAATCGGGATTCATCGCTGAAGATCACAAGCCTCCAGTCGGTCACACTCCTGCTTGCCGTAGGTCGGCAAAAATCCAGTCGACACTGCCTATGATGTGGGGTCAGTGGTAGGCGTCTTAATGGACGTTGGCTCCTTAAACCTGCATCGCCCAGTTATTTTCGAATGGTTTCCCTTGATACCACCGGATGTCTGGAAGGTGGTAAATAGTGTCGAACCGATTCTAGCGACGTTGTTGGTGCGGACGTGGTCGCTCTTATGATTGCGCGATCCTCGCGAGCATTTGTGTTCCTGAGGCGCCCTGACCCTCCGAGACGGTAGCTATCCCTTCCGTGATCCATTGTTGCCAACACCGAGGAAGTACCATATCGCTCCGACCGAGGTGGCGGCCGATACGCTTGTTCGACCAACCTGCTTCTCTGAGGCATACTATGCGCCCCCTCTCAAGTCCGACAATCGTTCGTACTGTCACCGGTTACGTTTCGTATGCCTCTCTAGTCACAATACCGTGCATCTAAGTCGACAGATTAGTTTGAATAACCCTATGGCACGAGCAATGAGGCTTTTAACCTCTCCCACCTGCGCCTCTCATATGCGCATAGCGCGCTTCCCTTGTGTCATTGGCGTCGAAATTTTAATCATTTGCATATCTCTTACCAGAATACATTTCTGACAAGTTTCGTGATAGTAGCTAGATTTCTTCTGGGTGCGTATATTTTTTTTGTGACAGAGTGTATCTATATATATATATATATATATATATATATATATGTGTGTGTGTGTGTGTGTGAGTGTCTGTGTGTGTACACTATCTCCCTATAAGTATTTGGACACCTGTAATAGAAAAGAAAAACACAATTTATTCATATTCAATAGCTGGTAGAGCCTCCTCGAGAGGCAATCACAGCCCCAACCCTCCGGGGCAGACTTTCCATAAGTCCTTCTGTGACTAGTGGTATTTTCTAACATTCGGCTTGGAGAGCACATGTAAGTTCCTTCACCAATTTTGGATGGTTGTTGCACCCCTTTTTTTGGTGACGCAGCTCGTCCCAGATGTGTTCGATAGGGTTCAGGTCTGGGCAGGCCAGTCCATTCGGTTAACCCCATTGTCACCATACCGATACATGGTGGACCTCGCAACATGACAGCAGGCGTTGTCATCCTGGAAGTAACATGGGTCCAACCCGTAAAACTGCCACAGCGACGGAAGCACACTGTCATCCAAAATAGTGCAGTTGGCGTCGGCGCTGTGCTTACTATAAATTGGGACCAAGGGTCCCAGTCCATACCAGGAGAAACACCTCCAGACCATAATTCCTCCTCCGTCGAACTTTACTGTGGGCACAATGCATTCTGGCAGGATGCTTTCTCCACGCAGATGCCAAACCCACCCTGCCATCCGAACGGTAGAGGGTGAACCTTGATTCGTCGCTCCAGAGAATCCGTTTCTACGGATCTACAGTTCACTTTCAATGAGCTTTGCACCACATTATCCGAGCAACACGGTTGGACTTTGTGATCAAAGGCTTTTGGACGGTGGCATGACCATGAAATCCCAGCAGATGTTCTTCCTTACGGATGGTATTCATCGAAAAAACGCTCCCGGATGCCTGTTGAAATTCCTGCAGTATGTGGGCCATTGGTTGTGTGTGATTCTTCTGAATTTCTCTGGAAAGCATCCGTCTGTGTTTATCTCCTAGTTTCGTGGGTCTGCAGACTCGGGGCACATTCCAACAATCACCGCTCACCTTCCACTTATGAATCACATTAGCCACTGTCGATTTTGGATAATTCAGCTCGCTAGATATGTCCTTTAAGCATCCGACATTTCTGTGATACGATTTTCTCGAAATCAAAGAACTGCACTTTGTGGCATCTTGTATACGACTAATGCGAAAGTTGTTTCCTACACGATATTTAATGGTGGAGGGCGTGACGTATATGAGGACCGCAGATATCGTCATTTGGGTGTCCAAATGCATATTATTGAATAGTGTATAAATATATATTTTGATTACTATCAAAAAAGTTGCAATTTAGATTATTATCTTCTATTTGTTCCTTAGCTGGTATTCCAGATGTTCTGCCGACCACAGAGTGAGCTTAAACGGCGTTTATATAAAAACAACTTCCGCGCAAAAAGCGACGACCTGTATCTTAAAATTTTAATTCTTAATAACAAATCCTTTTTTTGTTTTTTAAAACTATTTCAGTGGCAACAATTTTAATTTCTTAATTTGTTAATTAATTTATTAATTAGGTGCTAAAACATAAAAAATTCTTAAGTTTCTTAAACCATCAACTCTATCGACAGCTCCAAAACTAATTTCTATTTGCAGTGATCCAACTGGACTTATAAAATTGACCTTATTATATCCTGTTTAAGTTCGATTACACATTTCTTATTCATCAAATTTTAACACAAATTTTAACACAAGGAGTGCTCACTTATCAAACCGTACAACAAAAAACTAGCTACATTTAGGTGGGCCAAATTAAACCCCACCATTATACAAAAACGGTATACACTAAACAATAAATAATAATCAAAACATAACAATACAAAAACATCTAATACATAATAAGACATAACATACACTGCCTTTAGGTATAATATATAATACACAATACACATTATGTTTGGTGAGTGCAATAACTTTACATAGAATTATTTTCTTTTTACTTACACTAAAAATTAGCACCTTACATTTCTTTACTGTTGATATATTTCTTTACTATTAACTCATTAACAGCTTATTTTATAATTATCACCTTACTACACGAGTATCACATTTCTCAGTAACTCTAACGCATTGCATTGCTTTGCAATTGCAATTACTCTTACTTAATAATTATCAATTTACTCTGTTATTACATTTCACAATAATTTAACACTTGCATTACATTTCAATTAACACTTGTTCTGTCAATATTTTAACACCACCATTTTACAATTAACACACTTACTTTTTCTATTAACACATTTCTTAATACTTAAAAAAATTTACAATTCATAT
Source organism: Dolomedes plantarius (assembly GCA_907164885.2). Taxonomy (NCBI): domain Eukaryota; kingdom Metazoa; phylum Arthropoda; class Arachnida; order Araneae; family Dolomedidae; genus Dolomedes; species Dolomedes plantarius. The sequence goes on along the minus strand of OU015494.1, from coordinate 100,204,800 downwards.
TGTGTAACACAAACTAACACTATTAGTTTGATTGTTAACATTAATTACTTTGATTATTGACTTCATTGTTTAGACGCTATACACACAAATGCAATTTAAATTTCAAGTTTACTTTCACAGACTTCAGTAATACAATACTTGCATATAAATATTTGTTAAAAGTACAAAATGAAACGAAAGTTGAGAACAAAATAAACACCGACACAACCTAGTCAGTGTGAAAATAAGGAATATGGACATCCATAAGGATACTAACTACTTATTTTACGAAACGCCTACAATAAAAATCCCCGAAGAATCTACTTTTCTACCATGTCTCAACGTCCACTGGTAAGTCTTTTCTAAGCTCCTGGAACTTGTGACACCTGAATAGACAATGGTCCACAGTTTGCTGTTCCCCACAACTACATAGATCACTTTTTTGATGGAAACGGTGCTGGTATTCCCCAATACAACCATGACCTGTTATAAGTTGGTTTATCTTAAAATCTCCACTTAAACGCCCTTCTTTAACCTCTTTATATAATTCATATACCTTTCTTCCTTTAATACTCCTCTCCCACTCTTCTTGCCATAACTTTTTTCCAAATTTTTTTAATTTTTGTTTTGATTTTGTTCTTTGTCTGTTTATATCTTATACCTATCTCACTTAACTTAGTAGCAGCTTTTGCTGTCTCATCTGCCTCTTCATTTCCCGCAATTCCTACATGAGCCTTGACCCAATGTAGGTGAACTTTCATATTTTCCTTTATTATAATCTCCTTAATTTCTTCTACTATATTTCCTTTAAATTTAATTGATCTTAGCGATTCTAAAGCACTCTTAGAATCCGTATATACATCAAATTCCTTAATATCCTCTTCTCTCATTCTCTCTATGGCTATTTGCAAGGCTCTAAGTTCCGCCTCATAGGAACTCCCTCCATCTATCCTTTCTTTAATTATAACCTTTTCTCCAGCTTCTTTATGAATAACCACCCCGACCCTTGTTATTTAATGGCCTTTTCTTTGACCATATCAAAATGCTGATAAAAACTCAACTTATTATCTATTTTAACCCCTAGATATTTTATTACCTCACAATACTTTATCTTTTCTTCTCCTAGTTTTATTGTTGGTTTTCTTGAAATTCTACCTTTGCCCATTACAATTGTGTATCCACATTTAACTATGCTAAACTGAGTTCATTTTTTTCAGCCCACTCAAACAAATCTTCAACGGTTCTTTAACCAGTTCTTCAAATTTATATACTACTCTACTGCTTACCATTATAACCAAATCATCTTCAAAAGCCTGAATGTAAAAACAATCTCTATACTTTTCTCCATTTGATATCTCGTTCGCTATAATAACCCAAAGAATGGGCCCTAGAGACGAGCCCTGGGGAACCCCAATATTATACTCATATTCTCCGTTTTCAAACTTTATTTTCCTGTTACTTATATAGCTTACTATTATTTTATACAAATATGCTTTCAACCCCAAATGGTTCAGTTCCCTTGTGATACTGCTTTTTTAATACTATTAAAGGCATTACGCAGATCTAGTGATATTAGGCAGGTGTGCCCACCTCTATCCTTATTTTCCTTTATTTTCTTCATAATATTCCCTTAGCTGGTATGGAAGACTTCCACATTTTAGGAATTTTTCCAGTAAACCAGAGCATCATTTGCATAAGCTTTATGGAATCATTATAGAAATAATTTGCAGAATCACAATGATTCTTTAAAAACATTCAACACTAATACTTTACAAAATGTGTAGAATTGTACTTTTAACATTTTATTATACTACAAACTCTTTGGTTACTTAATAAGCAAAATGAAAGTGACTGAGTTCAGTAGTGTCTTTTTCTAAGTCTATATCTCAAAACGAAATTTGTTTGAATTATCAGATAAAATTTCATGGCTTGTAAAATATCACTCTTTTAATTCAAGAAAAATGAATTTTAATGACTGTTTATCCATACCATTTAAGAGCAGATCACATACTTGGTTGAATTTCTGCAGTTATTCTGATTCTTAGCAGGGCTTTAATGCTGAGCCATTAGACTTGGATTCTTCATACAACGGCTTCGCTTATTGAAAAAAAATAGATGGAATAAAATCTTTTACCTATAATTGTTTCTAAATATTTAAATTAAAGCATAAATCATTATTGCAAGAGAATTTTAAATTAAGTGCCAGCGTCGTAATGTATTATTATGCATGTAAGGCAATCAAGAAGCAAATGCTTCGACTCAGTCGCTAGTTTGGTTTGGAGCGCTACGGTCAACTTTTTGCTACACGACGGCCAATTAGACCGGGACCTACAGTTTAAAGCCAACTCCGAACGGCTTCAAACATCCATGCCAACAGTGGTACTCCAACCCACAGGATCTGAACCGAAGGCTAGCACGCAAGCCATTCGGTCATCCCCTGGCTCTCAGTAGCTGGAGAATGTGTTCTACAAAAGAGGAAACAAAAAATAAGAAAACATAACATACGAGTTAATTTTGTTGCTCGATAAAATACGATAATCTCGACATTTCTAGTACAGGGACCCGTTTAACTAGCTCTCGTATAACCAAAAATATTACCATAGGCTCTCAACCAACCATCAAGTACAGAGGACTTACTCTTACAATAGCGCCTTGTTAAACTGGATCCATGGGTGGTTCGTGATTCCATCTATATTTTTAAATACAAGAAATCTCGTAGGTTCAAGAAAGCAGGTCCAATAATGTTATAAATTAGTGAGACTGATCAGAGTCAACAGTGGATCAGAGTCTATCGGTTCAAACCCTATGGTATGATGAAGTTTCAAATTGAGTGAAAACGAAAACAGTCAGCCACGTATGAATATAGTGAGGCGGCAAATTTAAGAAATATACGATATAAATTGAAAAGCCATTTGTAAAGTTTATTCTGTAAGTACATAATGAACGGCAGGATTAAACATTCTAATAAAAGGTTTATTTATTTAGAAACAATTTCGTGTTTTCGTTTCGAAACAAAATCCGTTTCTAATTTTCAGTTTCAGATACATTCTTTTTATATCATTGGGAAACCAAGCTTCAACGATATACAATATTTATAAAGATAGTATTATCTACTGTATGCATGAATCTTTCGATATCTTTCTATAAATTTATCTATTCATTTATATATGGGGTTTTACTCTGCTATAGAAACATTAAGTATTTACTAAGAAACAGAAACAAGCGGCGCTTGTTTTTACTTTGTTCTCACAGCATGAAAAGTGTGTTCTCTCAGTGAATTATTAGACCAATTAAACCCAATAAAAAGAAAATAAAGTCAAATGAAATCAATTTTGAAGACGACCATTTTATGTGTGCAGGACAGGCTGACGCCTGAGAACTTTAGCGAAGATTGTTGGAGAGGCCGTTTAAACAGTCTTTTTGGATCTTGACCAAGGAGACTAATGACCTTGCAATGGTCACTCTTTTCTTTCCTTCCTCCGCCTCCTTGCAACATTCACAGACATTCGCGAGCGATAGAAAAAGCGAGAAAAAGAGCATACAAAGAAAAATCTTTAGATTGGGGCATGCGGATGAAGAAAATATATAGAACGCACCACATCAGATGCTTCGAAGTACAGAAAAACTATCTATACAGGAACTCTTATATTTGCACCTATTTAAAGATTAAATAATGTTTAACTGTGAAAGAATATATGAAAAGGATATTTTAAAAATTACAATATTTTTATTATTATAAAATAAAATGCAAATATTTGTTTTATATATTTATATTCCTACATTGATTTGTTAATAAAATGTGAGGTAAAAATATATTTAGCTTACTGTCAAGATTTATTGTTTAATATGTTATTTTTCCCTGAAACTACCAGCGTGCTCATAATAGATGACTACAGAAAATACTGAAAATAGCAAATATAAAACTAAAATGAAAAATTTACAGAAAACTTACTCATTTATTTTATTTTGTTAATTTAATGCATTTGAAAACCTGCAAAGGAAAACCCTGAAATCCCATCTCAAACACTGAAAATGTTCATTGAAAAATACAAGTAATCTCTGACTAAAGGAAATTATTAGGTTATTCATTTCGTTTATGCCTATGTTATTTTCATGAAGTAATATGGAAGGATCACTTATTTGCGGCAACTGTTAGACATTCTAGTTCATGTATCCTGTTTCGTTTGAAGAATTCATTCTATTTACCAACATTGGAAATTTCTTACTGACTACACTTTTGTTATTAATGTACCTATGGGATAAAAATAATATATATATATATATATATATATATATATATATATATATATATATATATATATATATATATATATATATATATATATATATACACTCATGGACAAAAAATTAGCGCACCAAGAAATGATTGCGGAATCGTAACGAAGCTTGAAATGAAGGTACATGTCGGAGAGATATGCAAATGATTAGAAATGCAGCGTAATTGCGCATTACGTATAGCCGGTAGAGGGCGTTGAACATCGTACTCTGTGGAGTATAAAACAGGTAACCAAAGCTTGTTTGAGTGTGCTGAATCATTTACAAAGGAAGAGCTGAGATAGACATGCCGTTACGCCGTGTTCGAAGACAATATAAGCAGTTGTAGCAGTTTGAGAGGGGGAGAATCGTCGGGATGATGGAAGCTGGGTGGTCAGCTAGGCGAGTAACTCGTAAATTAGGCCGCTCTGATTGTGTTGTGAGGAGGTGTTGGGACCAGTGGACCCGAGAGATGTCATGTACACGAAGACCAGGCTCAGGTCGCCCTCGACAGACCAATCATCGAGAAGACCGCCACATCGTAAGAAATGCACGCGTACAGCCAACTGCTTCATCGGTCGCCATCCAGGCACAGGTAGCACCTTCACTAGGGGCCTCTGTGTCTTCTCGAACCATACGAAGGCGCCTGGCTGAAGGACAGTTGGTATCGCGGCGCCCATTAAGTGTGCTGCCCTTGACGCCCACCCATCGACGCCTCCGTTTGGAGTTTTGTCGCGCACGAGGAAACTGGACTGCAGCGGAATGGAACCAGGTCGTCTTTAGCGACATGTGTTGCCACTCCTGCAACATGTGTTGCCACTCATGCAACGGCTCCCAGGAGCCATTTTTCAACAAGACATTGCTCGGCCTCATACGGCAAGGGTGTCACAAGACTGTCTCCGCACTGTGACAACCCTTCCTTGGCCTGCCCGGTCCCCAGATTTGTCTCCAATCGAGCATATCTGGGATCATTTGGTACGACGAGTTGGGCATCCCACGAGTTTGAACGAACTAGGCACAAGGTTACAGGAAATATGGAACGAAATGTCTCAAGACATCATACAGAACTTGCATGACTCAATGCCCGATCGTATCCCATTGTGCATTCGCGCTAGAGGGGGTCCAATGGAGTATTAACTCCTCCGTTCTTTTGCCTTTTTTCTGAAATAAATTATCCTTTTTCTTTGATTTTCTTATCATTTACTTATATCAAAGTAGTCATTACGTATGTAAAATTTCGTTTCATTTTGACGAATCCTTCTTGGTGCGCTAATTTTTTGTCCATGAGTATATATACATATATATATATATATATATATATATATATATAACTTGATATATGATATTTTGCGGTAGACATAAACATTATGCTTTCGATTTCCAAATAAAAGGTACTTTTATTTTAAAATACAATATTTTTCCGCGTTAACTTGGAAATGAAAATGTTGTGGAGTCAAACGTTTATCCACTATGCTAATTTCTTTAAACAACACAATATTCTATCAAAGAAATATTCCTGAAAAAAAAGCTATAGACCGGATACGGGGTAAACTGTTTTTAGTAATAGTACACAAGGCCAGAAGATTTTAATTGTAAGTTACACTGCTGACCACTGTAAATGCAACACCCTGAAGGAAACATGCAAATAAATTGAAATTTACATCATGCATTAGCGGAGGTGAGATATGCAAATGATTAGAATTTCAGCGCAGACGCACATCAGGCGCGCCTGTGGCGCCACTTCAAAGCGCTATTTAAGGCTTGGAAATTTCGACGATTTCAAGTTCGGCAATTCTGTTTTTCTTGTGGTTTTTTCAAAAAAACGATCAATTATGCCTCGTCGAAAACAGTGATTATCTTTTGATCAAGTATCCGAGTTCGACAGAGGAAGGATAGTGGCCTACCGAGATTGTGGATTATCTTTCAGGGAAATCGGTAGTCGTGTTGGACGAAACCAAACAACTGTAATGCGGATATGTGATCGTTGGATGCAGGAGGGTACGACGGACCGGCGTCTTCGATCGCATCCACCTCAGCGCACCACTTCACGTGATGACAGGCAAATTGTGCGCATGGCAGTGACGGATCGCTCAGTCACATCACGAACCATAGCACAGCACATGCAGTCTGTAACGCATCATCCAGTGTCTGCGGGTACCATTCGACGCCGTTTACAGCAGAGTGATCTATCCGAAAGACGTCCATTGCTTTGTGCTACCCTTGACGCAGAACAACAGACGTCTCCGCCGCCAATGGTGCGATTACAGAAGGATGTGGACGGCAGAATGGAATGAAATTGTCTTTACTGACGAGTCACGTTTCTGTCTGCAACACCACGATGGTCGCATTCGAGTCTGGAGACATCGTGAAGAGAGGATGCTGAACAGTTGCGTTATGCACCGCCACACTGGTCCTGCACCGGGTATTATGGTATGGGGTGGTATTGGATATCGCTCTCGCACACATCTAGTACGCATTGCCGGTTCTTTAAACAGCCAACGCTACATCTCTGAGGTGTTGGAGCCAGTTGTCTTTCCTTACCTTCAGGGCTTTCCCACAGCCATATTTCAACAGGATAATGCACGACCACACGTCGCACGCATTGTCCAACGGTTCTTCGTGAATCGCCAGATTGAATTGCTTCCCTGGTCGCCTCGCTCTCCGGATCTTTCGCCGATAGAAAACTTTGGCAACGTGTGGAAGCTGCTTAGTCTGCTGTACCCCAAGAACTCATCCAAAGTCTCTTTGAATCAATGCCGAGGCGTGTGGCAGCGGTGATCTCCAACAATGGCGACTACTCTGGCTACTGATTTTGGCAGGAACCACACTTCACAGAAGTCTATAAAGTTAATCATTTGATACTTGGTCAACATGTTATCTACAAAATAAATTTTGTTGCGATATCTCTTGTCTTTCTTGGTGTTGCAATTTGGGTGACCAGCAGTGTAGTTATTTTAGATCCCAATATAGGTAGCGAGAGCACTGGTAGCTAGGGAGGATATAACATTAATCGAAGAAATCTTTCAGTGATGCATTCAAGAAGTGAAGTAGAAAAAATATTTTATTAGATTTTTAGATTGCAAATTATATAAATTTAATAACCATCAGGAAAGCATACATTAAACATACATCATTTAAGCTTAAAAATAATATAATTGTCGTGTCTCCCGCGTCAACTCCTTTTGTTTTGTCCCTGTACTTTCCTCTCAAGAAAGCAGGGGGGTAGGGCAATGACCCCGTCTTGATAAGGGATTCGTGTGGTGTTCGGAGACGAGGTCCCGGGCAGAAGTCAGGGGGACGTGGGAGAGACTGCTTGTGCTAACGCGAAAAAAGGCGTGTGGTGTTTTAGTCTGCGGTTGACGACTCTTGAGAGAGTCGGGCAGACGAATACAGTGCGTGGGTGTATTGAGACCCCGAAGACGCACTAGGTCTGTGTTAGGTAACAGTCATTGGGAGATGACTGAAGTAGTTAATTGATTGTATAATACTGTAAAATAAGTTTGCATATAGCTGTGTTTGTGCTTGCGAAAGAAAATAAAATTTTTAATATTCACTGGAGTGGTACTGAACTTTGTGAAGTGAAAATTTACTTGTGTACCATCGCAAACGCCGAATTACGAAACGAACCAAAGCGAATCCGTAGAAGTGAAGGGGTTCGACACTGTCGTAGCCGACAGCACTTGGATACCTGGATTGGTGGATAAGTGAGTAAGTCGTCAGTGCAGGTGAGAAGCCTTTAATATTTATATTTTTGGGGATCAGTTAAATAATATCCAAATAAGATGTGGACCATCAAAGGTCTAAGAAAAGAAGATTTAAGGGTAGTTGCAAAAGACTTGTATGCAGTAGTAACTCCAAATTTAAGAATATTTGAACTTAAACAATTAATTATAAACTCGGAGGAGTATAACAATGATGCAAAATTTGTGAAACAGTTGCTAATCACTACGGTAGAAGATAGGAAAAAGAACGAAGATAGACAACAGGAATTAGAGATAATAAGGGCCCAGAGCGCGAACAAAAATCGCAATGAACTGATAGCAGCAAAGGTGGAAGCTAAATATTTCCAACCTGAAATTCCAATCGAGTCTTTATAGTATGTGGATCATTTGATCAATGGATGCAAAATTAAACCAATAAGTGATAGTGCAACACAAATTCATATTTTGCATTCATCGTATTACGAAATTTCATTCATCGTATGCCGTATTACGAAACGAACGTAGTTCTCGCCTTTGGAGAGAGACGCGAAGCAAATGTCGGCCAAGCGCCAATCATGCCACATGCTCGCAGACAAGGGACCTAATCTCGCAGCCCGTAGAGATATTCGCCTCGAATAATAAGCTGAATGTGTCCTGTTTATTGCCCCCAAGTACTGAACAGTCGCTTGTGAATGCCTGCGAACACAGCTGGGTCGAAGATTGTGAAACAAGACCACATCTTGCTGAGGAATGGGTAGTGCCTTGCGAGGGTGAAAATAGCGACCCTTCACACGGGGGTGAAAGGGGTCAATGGAATATAGAAGGTGAGCCTCGCATATGTTTTGAGATTGAGTCAAGAAATAATGAGTGTGGCGATAACGAAACTGAAATGCCCCTCGCGGAATCGTTGAAATTGAGAGAAGAGCAAGAAAATTGCGGCTCTTTGGAAACCGCGAGAAAGACCTTAAAACCGAAGGTGAATATGAAGATGAAAGAAAATTTGGATCAATTAGACCTGATTCGAGGAAAATTAGCAGGTCCAGAATCTACTATCAACGTTAAAAGGTGTGATTTTATTGGTACAAATATGAAGTGTTCGAGAAATCTGTTAGAACTGTGTGACTATTATATGGATTATATCAATAACTTTTCTGTGTTAGTACATCCCTTAACGGAGCTGGCCATGAAACGAGTGTTCGAGAAGATTCCGTGATCTAAGGTGCACGAAGCTACCTCCCAAAAACTTAAAGAGACAATGTGCAACGTTCCGAAACTTCGTGAGATCTTTATTGCTCATCGGCCTGGAGCGAAACTGGCAAATGCAGATGTTGTGTCGTGTCTTCCAGTCGAGGACTAACTATCAGAAGTCACGAATTTTTATGATGGACTTATTGTGGAACTTTTTAAATAATTTTCTTTATATGTAGTGTTTTAACAATGCTTTTTTTTCTTTCTTAGTTGCAGTATCTTAACGAGTATCGATATTATATAGATTATGTGGTAAATGTATTTTATGTGGTGTCCAGTTTGGTAAGAAGCTCATTTCCTTTATTAATAATTGATATTATTCTGTTATCTTTAGTTATTTCAGGGTTATGAAGATCCCAAAAACTATATTAGGATATTATAGTGCATTTAGATATAGGTGCATTTTGATATTAGTATTTCATTTTATATTGCATGTGTATCGTTAGCTATTAATAGTTTTGGAAATGTAGCTCCAAATAGTGGTAATTATGATTATGTTTAGTGCTAGGAGTGTTTATTTTGTTTATTATTATTATTGGGATTTATTTAATTTGTAGTTATTGTTATTATTATTGTGAATTTGATAAATAGAATATTGTGTGTAAAGGCCAGCAGACAGAAAATTGTCAGATGTGTGTTTGCAGATTGCATCTGCAACCACCATCTTGGGGCTAAGGTGTCGTGTCTGCCGCGTCAACCCCTTTTGTTTTGTCCCTGTACTTTCCTCTCAAGAAAGCAGGGGGTAGGGCAATGACCGCGGCTTGATAAGGGATTCGTGTGGTGTTCTGAGACGAGGTCCCGGGCTGAAGTCAGGGGGACGTGGGAGAGACTGTTTGTGCTCACGCGACAGAAGGCGTGTGGTGTTTTAGTCTGCGGTTGTTGGCTCTTGAGAGAGTCGGGCAGACGAATACAGTGCGCGGGTGTATTGAGACCCCGAAGACGCACTAGGCCATTGTTAGGTAACAGTCATTGGGAGATGACTGAAGTAGTTAATTGATTGTATAATACTGTAAAACAAGTTTGTAGATAGCTGTGTTTGTGCTTGCGAAAAAAAATAAAATTTTGAATATTCACTGGTGCGGTACTGAACTTTGTGAAGTGAAAATTTACTTGTGTACCATCGCAAACGTCGAATTACGAAACGAACCAAAGCGAACCCGTAGAAGTGAAGGGGGTCGACAATAAGGCTAGTAATTCAATCTGTCTTATACATATACATATACCTTTTTGTCAATAACACATGAAATGAACTGCATTATGTTTCATTTGCTTTGTAAGTAAAGAAAAAATAAAACCTCAATCACTCGAAATCCAAAGTTTAATACTACAGTTAGAATTACCGTGCATGTCTATTCAGTTATATTTATAAAATGGTGTTAAGGTAGGTGAATTTTCGATGGCATAGTTCATCCAGCCATATTCTGTTTAATGTCATTTAAATCCTCGGAATTCCAAAGAACTGAACATGAGGTTAAGTTATCTAACATGCTGCGTCTCATTATATATGTTAGGCAGTCAATGATAGTGATTGGCTTATGAGTATGTTTATTCATAACATGTAAATTCATAACTAAATAGAAATGTGATGAAGTAAACGTGATAAAACTTTGATGTACCTTCACACGACTTCCCCAGATTAATAATGTTTGGCCAAAAAACAGAGTATTAACGCTGGTGGTGTTCAAACAAATTTAATTAGACCTTGGAAATTAAAGAGCGCTTAATTTAATGATTTTCCTCACATGTCATATTTCCTATTATTTCAATACAAAGATAAAAATGTTGATCAATAATATATATTGTAATTATTATTTTTTGCGAGTCGTACTTGTTCGTCATGAATTTATTGTACATTTCAGCAACGACATCTAATCATTCTTTTGAATGGTCTAGGGCCTGTATAACATATTGTTCCCAGGTCTAGGACTTTAAATAAATATCATCACTATCTGTGTATGAATATTAGAGTCATCAACTATCTTAGCTTAATTCATAGTATATTTTATATTATCGTCAATAAGATATTTGTAGGAATTCTTTTTAATAACATTTCTAACACTATTTATTTCCAAAGTATGTAAATAAATTATGCAATCAATAAAATGTGTATTTTAATCTCTTTGGCGATTTTTTAGAAAGTATGAAGACAGGTTGATAAAATTATGATTATCATAATAAAAAAAAATCATTAAACATTGTAACACAGTAGAATTGTAACACAGTAGAATTAGAAATTTTCACTAAATTCTATTCAGCACGATTTTTGTACATAATTATTTCATAATAATCAAAGTTCTGATATATGAAACTTTGTGGCTAACAAAGGTTTTATATATATATAATAAATACTACCCTAACACGATAAATCTCAATCTCATAATAGATTTCTACTCAAATACTTTAAAATTTATTTTCCATAAAGAATGTTTGAAATAATTAAAATTTGAAGAATCATAAATAAGTAATTGAAATGTCAATAAAGACAATCTACCGATAAGTTTGGAAAGAATGCATAGTACATTTTATAAGATATCATTAAAAATAAATTCTTCTCAATTTCATTCTTTCTTTTCACTGATTAATGACATAATAAAAATCTTATTTTTATGCATATCGTATCTAGAAAATTCATATTAAGTCCCTGAAAGAATAATACAAGAAAAGAAGGACACACAAATAATTTGCTTTTGTTCTCTCAATTCAGTATAAAAAATATATGAGTCTGGATTAGGCTTGTAAAAGGAAACGAAATTGAAAATGCAGTGTCATAAATCTGTAGATATTGATACGTAAGAAAATTAAAACTTATTATGTACATTTCTTTTCGTAAGAATATCTACTGAAATTATCGACGTAAAAAGAGTAAAGCAACATACAGATGGAGTACAAAATAATACGAACACCTGTGAAAAAGGTATGACGTATTTCACACCTGCAGTACAGCCGCGCCACCTGCAACAGAAGTCTGCCACCTAGTGAGCGTGAAGAGGAAGGTATCAGTCTCTCAACAACAGTCACCTACTTTGCATGCTTCTATCGAACTGTCTGTGATAAGTTGAAATGTCAGACCTTTCCGAGTTCCAAAGAGGAATGATAGTTGGAGCGCGTTTAAGTGGAGCATCGGTTACGGAAACAGCAAACCTTTTGGGGTTTGCAAGGGGTACGGTATTAGCTGTTATGACAGCGTACACGAAAGATGGTAAAACGACGTCTTCAAAGCACAACAGTGGCCGAAAGTCCAAGCTTGCTGATAGGGATAGATGGGTCTTGAATCGCATAGTAGCTCGAAAGCACAAGCAATCGTTATCCGAGATAACATCCGAAATGAACAGTCATCTCCAGGACCCCGTTTCAACAAAAACTGTCAAAAGGGAACTCCATGCTGCGAACATTTATGGCAGAGTGGCAATTCGTAAACCCTTGGTGATAGCAACTAATGCTTTCAAGCGACGCCAATGGTGCAGAGATCACAAAAGCTGGTCTCCACAGCAGTGGAAACAGGTAACATGGTGAGATGAATCGTCATTCACCCTATTTCAGATGACCGGACGCGTTTATGTCTGGAGAACGGCCATAGAAGCGTTTCATCCTGAATGCCTCTTGCCGACTGTGAAACATGGGGGTGGCTCCATTATGGTATGGGGTGCGATATCTTGGCGCGGTCTTGGGCCACTTGTTATTCTGCATGGGAGGATAAAATCCAATCACTATTTAAGCGTTCTAGGGGATCATGTCCATCATTTTGTGCAGACTGCACTTCCTGGAGAGTGACCGCTTTTTCAAGACGACAACACCCCTATCCACACCGCTAGATGTGTTCAAGAATGGTTCGAAGAGCATGACGATGTAGTTGAACTTCTCGCCTGGCCCTCTCAGTCTCCGGACTTGAATATTATTGAATATATTTTGCAATATTTGGAGTCCAAACTTCGTTCCCGATTTCCACCTCCATCCGGACTTTCGGAATTAGAGACCGCTCTGCAGGAGGAATGGCTTAATATTCCTTTAAATATTGTCCATCACCTTTATGCATCTATCCCACGTCGCATTAAATCTGTACTTCAGTCAAAGGGTGGTCTAACCCCCTATTAATAAAGATTTTCCATTATTTTACAGGTGTTCGTATTATTTTGTCCACCATCTGTACATACAGTTGAAGGAATCGAAAAAAAAGCCTTATGGACGACTAAAACTTTAGCTAGAATAGGAATGTATGATAAAATATAAGGTACGTTTATTTGTACACCATAAATTATCACTTTTTTGGCACAAAATATCCATTATTATGCAGACTAAAAGACCGGTAAGAGATTGTTATTTTTTCTCATATAAATTTTCTAAAAATTTTCCAGAGTGACATTGGGCATCACAAGAAATGAATTACATTATATATATATATATATATATATATATATATATATATATATATATATATATATATATATATATATATATATATATATATATATAAAATTCAAACTCTATACAATTTTTCTTAAGGGAACAAAGGACTATGAAACTCGTTTTTTGAAAATTTTTGATATTTTACTCTATATAGAAAATCAGAGTAATTAATATTGTTTTCTACTACATTAAAATAACTTGAAATTCTCAGATAAGTATTCTCTGTGTGTGTGGAAGAATATGAACAATTTTTCAAAAAAATTCTCCAAAATTGCTAGAATTTTCATACTGCTTCATGCCTCTTAATTTTAATCTGTTTTCTTCCAATTTTTTTCCGAATGTTAATTAAAGTATTTGTCTCGAAACTATACATTATTTTTTGAAACGACAATATTTTTTTAATTTATAGACCATGAAATATAGTAGAAACATGCAAAAACATAAAAAAATAACATGCAGAATTTTAAAATATATATATTTTTGACTTTTGATTTATACAAAAACAAATTCATGCACAATTATGTTTAAATATACAGAGGCTGTTCGCACATTTTTTAGACGATTTTGGTAAGCGGTAATAAAAAATCGTTTGCTGCAAAAGAAATAATTGCAATTGTACTATGTTTTTAAAAGTCAAAATTATCGTTTGCGGCTTGAAAGTTTTGTTTATATTCAAAATGGCGTTTTTAACAAAGCAGTGGTTCGAAGGCTACATTTATGGGGATAAAAGGGGAAAAAAATTTAAGTACATGGTTCAAAGAATCGAAAGAAAGTTTTTCTAAGGGATTCATGATTGTTGCTGGTTTTTCTTATAATGGCAAGTTAAAATAAAGAGAGTGGAAAAAAATGTCAACATTAACTCCAAATACTATCCAGAACATATTTTATCGCTAATTTTTCTGAATGAAATACCATCGCTTTACCCACAGTGCCATCAATCTGTGAGACTCCATCAGGACAAAGCTAGCAGTCACACATCAAAATCCACTGTAAATTTCCTAAAAGAAATGGAACAAAAAACTGGTATCAAGGCTGGTATTTCATACCCTTCACTGATATCCCTACTAAATCTCCCGATGTATCACCTATGGATTTTTGTGCTTTCGGCCTTTTAAAATCTGCATTATCAAAACGTCGTCCCAAAACCCTTACAGGACTCTGGAAAGCTGTTCAGGATTAATGGGATAGAATACCTCTTCTGACACTTCAAAAGGCATTATTATCCTGGAAATTGCGGTGTCGAAAGATAGTTCAGAATAAGGGATGTCAAATAGAACACTTAAAACACAAGAATTTTATGTAATTTAGTTTTGTGAATACAATATACATCGTCTAAAAAATGTATGAACAGCCTCTGTATATGTAAACGCTGTATTAAAAAATTGAAGGTTTTTAAATGATTTAAGATGCACATGGAGCATTTTGAAAACTGCTAGCATTTTTGAAATTTTTTTTAAAAGGGCATTATTCTATCAAAAATCCTTATTTTGAGTTCTAAGGGTCTTCCATGTAGTCAAAAAGAATATTAATTATTATCATTCTGTATATAGAGTTAGAAATTTAAAATATTGACAATTTGAATTTGAAGTTTCTTTTAGCCGAGTAAGTATGTACATCTTACCGCGCAAAAGATCGGGTATTAGATTTTTTTCCTACTTGTATATGTTTAGTCCAGTAGTGGAAAACCAAGTTTTCCAATTCGAAAGCCCTCGGCGGAATTTTCTGTGGCCTAAAAACAACGAATTTTTTTAACATTTTTGGGGTTTTTACATCTAGCTCGGCAATGATTAGTTCTAGAGCTTAGATTGCAGTACAATCTTAAAGACGACAAAATTTTGAGCAAATCTTACATTTATATATTTTTTTAAACTCAATAAGAAACGAGCTACAGCGTCAGGAATATGGGATATTTTATTCAACTTGTCGAGAAAGACGCAAAACTTACTTCTCTAACACACTAACTCGTAGAATTGCTATATATATATATCCATATTTGAGAAATGCACAATATATGTATTACAACATATATATTTTTTGATTCGCATATACTTGAATAGTGTGCATATTTATATAATTATCTAGCGTGGCCCCTACACGCCTCACGTTTATTCTTCTTGTGTTAGACCTATCCGAAGCGCGTTGTATTCTATATTTAGAATTCTGAAAAATATCCCGGATTCGGAAATAATTCAAACAAAGGTGGAAACTTTTTAATCACATTATTTTAGGTCAAATATGAATATCCTGAGTTTTCCCCCTCCGCCGAGGCGAGTGCTGGTGGTTAGGCAAAAAAATGGAGTGAAAAAGAGGTATTTTTTCAGTTTTTTTTAAATGAATTAAGACCGGTTCCTCCAATCAAAGAAACTGTTATATAAAACTTTTAGAACAGTAATTCTGCGTAAAATGGGTACCAACACATACATATTACTTCGGATTTAAGGTTACTAGCTTCTCTCGAAGTTGCGTCATTTTTTCAACTATTGCTAGTAAGTGCGATTTTCGGTATAATTGTGTTTTTCGGGGAAAGTACCTGTTTAAATAAGAAATAGCTCTAACTAAATGTTGTGTAGCATTTAATTCTGCGTTCAATGAATACTTTTCAGAACGCCGAATGGTAAAAGCCATTTTCTACAACATTCTTGTACTCTGTAGAAGTCAGCTTATTCTGTAAGACAAGCATGTCCTGAAAATACAGTGTTACAGACTTTGCATACAAAAAATAATGGCGAATTGCAAGGAAGTTCACCATTCTATTCACACAAAGTAGATGAAGCTTCCAGTCTTACATTTCTCTCCGCTTGGATGAATTGATTTATCATCGTTACCATTCGAAAATATTGCACCCATAGTTTTGCTGTAGGTCCATTATTTTCCAGATCTCCTAATTTCTGAGTAAACATCTGCACAATACTTTGTACAGCAGTATCTGATTCAAAAAGAGAACAGTCTACGTCACTGGTGGCATCTCGCTCTTCATCTGAAATCTCAATTTTCGAAAGAACGATCTTTTCAATTGCCAAGTGGCAAATCATGTGAGCCCTGACTGCTCTCGAATATGCATGGCCCATTATCAGTTTCTCAATTGATGCCCGAGCATAAGCAATGCTCAATAAGTCCTGCAACTCACTGTCATCCATGATGTATCCTACTGCTCCCATGAAGCGTGAAGGACATTAGTACATGAAATTACCCCAAACGGACAGTTACGTACCCAATCTCAGAATGCAAAAAGGGTTGTACTAGTACATGTACTTGTCGAAAAGCAGGATTGAAATGCTCAAATATGAGTAAGCACTGCAGTGGCCTCGCATGTACAAATGTAGTTGAATCTGCCTCCTGATTTAAAGCAATGGTTCTCAACCGCTGGTACGAGTACCCCTTAGGGGTACGCAAAAATCTCCAAGGGGTACGCGGTTAACTACCAAAAAGTATACAAAATTATATTGATATATGCTAGAATTTAATTGCTCGTTACTAATGTATCCAAGCTGGATCCAAATATTGATGAACTTTGTAAACAAGAACAAGCCCAGAGTTCCCACTAATTATTTCCTAAGACTTATTTTATGTCAGATAATAAAAACTTTATAATAAAATGTTCATTAAAATAAAATTTCTTGTTTTTAATTTAAATTACCTATTCGTAATAACAGTTTAACAGTTTAACAGTTAAACTTTAACTAATATAACACATTTTAATAAAACTAAAGGGTTTTTATTGGGGTTACGCATAGTTAATGATGCACAAAAAGGTGTACATGGGGTGAAAAAGGTTGAGAACCCCTGATTTAGAGGATGAAGATGACGTATCACCAAACATAGAGATGATGTACACCCCAGATCACCAAAATATCTAAAAACAATAGGTATGAAGAATGTTATTTAATATGAAATATTTCAATTTTAGTACAGTCATTGCACCATTTATAATTACATAATAATTATTATTTTTTATGTAATTTCTTCTATATATTATTTCACTCCTGCTAGATTTTCTAATTTGTAATAATGTATTTAAACGGTTTTTATAGATGTCGAATACTCCCATTTTTGTAATTAATTTCCTATGTATCGACAAATGAGTAGTTTGTGTACATAATTATATAAATATGCACACCATTCAAGTATGTGCTAGTAAAAAAATATATATGTTGCAATACACATATTGTGCATTTCTCAAATATGGATATATATATATAGCAATTGTACTAGATAGTGTGTTAGAGAAGTAAGTTTTGCGACTTTCTCGACAAGTTGAATAAAATATCCCATATTCCTGACGCTGTAGCTCGTTTCTTATTGAGTTTAGAAAATATGTAAATGTATGATTTGCTCAAAATTTTGCCTTCTTTAAGATTGTAATGCAGTCTAATCTATAGAACCAACCATTACCGAGATATTTGTAAAAAACCAAAAAAGGTAAAACATTTCGTTGTTTTTAGGGCACAGAAAATTCCGCCGAGGTCTTTCCAATTAGAAAACTTGGTTTCTCCCTACTGGATTAAACATATACAAGTTGAAAAAAAAATCTAATACCCGATCTTTTGTCCGGTAAGGCCATTTATTTGAACCCAGCTACTGGACTATTTGTCCCCTTAAGGTGTATGCTAATAACTCAGTACCACAAACAGTGTAAAACTGTTATAATTTTTTCTTTAGTTATGAGTGATAAATTAAAATAATTTCAACAGTTATATGACGCATTTAGTTTTCTTACGATACAAACAATTTCATTTAGATTTAAAACTATCATGGTTGTGTGAGATTATTAGGAATACCATGAAATTCATTAACCAAACTGAAAAATAAAAAGGAACAATAAGAATTTCATCTGCCATAGAATCTAAAGTAATTTTTAAAATCTAGGTTTTACTTAAGAATATAAATTTCAAAAGTACCAAATTTCAAACATATTGCGATGGTAAAAATCTGATGTTTCCGCAAACAAATATTAATATTATTAACACATTTTATTTTTTATGTGAATAACGATCCTTTGAGGATTACACACTGATATGAATTCTTAACAACATTGGAAATCTTTAGTTGATAGCTAATACACTGGTATAACAAATTAAGAGAATTTGCAGACTTGGTCGATTATCTCTAGAACTACAGTACCGATTTTAATGAAATTTGATATGTACATACATTGATACAATACAAAACAAATAAGCATTCAATAATTGTAATACACACGCATGATCGTGCGTAACACTTGTTGGAGTCGGAAGGTATGAAACGGCGGTTGCAGAATAAACAAAAAAATGGGTTAGTAGATGGCTACGTAGGGTGTATGATCCCCTCTTAAAGATATACAGGTCTCGGAGCGGGATTTCATACTTGAAGTAAGGCAGTTCATCATACCCTGTATCAATTGGTCCCACTCGTTCAGCAACGCTGTTTTCATTCCCTGGATGGTTCTCGTAGGGGGTTTGCGAGTTGCAATCGCCCTCCCCAGAGCGTCCAAGATATGCTCTATTGGGTCAAGGTCTGGAGATCTGGCTGGCCAATCTATCAGGCGAATATCCTCACTCTCTAGAAATTCTTCGACCAGAAGAGCTCTATGTGGCCTCGCGTTATCGTCCATTAACCCATTTAAGACTGGCGTTGCGAAAACGCAACATTATTTTCTGTATTTTTTAAAGGCATGTTCAAAATTTTGTACGTCTTAAGTAACATTTTTATTTTACTCTTTATACTTCAATTGATCATAATAATTTTTTTGTTTCCTAATTTCCCCACTTTTAGCACTTGCAAAAAATTGTTTCTTTCTGGTGTTTTGAAAGGGAAAAAATGACTATTTTCAAATAATAACCTTAGATAGCAGCACATGATAAATTTCCAATTTGATGCTTGTTCCGAGTTTACTAGAGACTAAAGAACAAAATGGCTTCAACAGATAAATCATAATTTTTGTTTTTATGTTTCTCAATTCATATTTTTAAAAATGTTGCGAAAACGCAACATCAGTCCAAAGTGTATTACTTATTTCCAATGTGATTTATTAGTGCTGCCTAGTTTTTCATGCAGTGAATTTGTATTATTTGCATTTCGGATAAGTTTGTCTCTAGGAAAAAGCGATTTTTGACATTGGAAGAGACATTGGAGTATTTTCATGGGCTAGATGATATTTCAGAATCGTCCTCAACAGAAGCTAATGAGGGACCATAATTCGTCATTATCCTTCCAGATCCGGATGATTTGACGGATGAAGAAGATATTGATGATAATATTTTATGTGAAAATGTCGAATCAATTAAAGACATTGCAGATGAAATCGACATTTTTGTTTCTAATAAATGTAAAAGTAAGCAATATAGTAAGAAAAAGGAGCATATTGTATGGGAAAAAGGCAGACTCTACATGGATGTAATGAATTCTAAAATAAGTTTATTAGAGTTTAAGAGATCTATATCTTTGAGAGAGCCATGTCTTTGATAAAAAGGCTTGAAGAAATGCCAATGAATTATGTTTTACCTGAAACTTCACATATTGGAAGACCATCTTCAATTCAAAATCTAATTCTCAACGAAACTCGGAAAAACCGTATGGGCCATATTATTACTAAAAATAGTAAAAATAAACAAAAAAATGTAAACACTGCAAAAGTCAAACAATTTCTGTATGTAATAAGTGTAATGTACCTTTTCATGCTAAATGTTTCAAAGATTTTAAAATTTTTAAAAATTTTTTATAATTTTAAATTTTTCTAATTTTAAATTTTTATATTTTTAAAATTTTTATATCGCTTTGGACTGATGTTGCGAAAACGCTACATTTTGAAACTCTCGGAAAAAATAAATTTAATTTTATGGAAACAACTTCTTTGTGTAATTAATGTTCTAAGAAGTGTTAAAACACTGTTTGGTGCATTTCCAATAAAGGAAACATGGAGCGGTCCTAAATGGGTTAAAATGAACTCAGGGCCAACTGCACCCCTGAAAAGGCGAACATAGGGCTCCAAGACCTCATCCCTATACCTCACACCAGTCACCGTGCCTCTTTCAAAGACATGGAGAGGTGTGCGGCCATCCAACATGATGCCTGCCCAGACCATTAAACCTCCTCCGCCATAATGGTTGATTTCGCGGACATTGGAGGGTATGTAGCGGGTCCCTTGTTCTCTCCATATGAACGTACGGCGAGAATCGGTGTTTAGGCTGAACCGGGACTGATCAGTGAAGAGAACGATCGCCCATTGATCCATACTCCAATCTCTATGCTCTCTGGACCATGATAAACGGATTCT
The DNA here is from genome assembly GCA_907164885.2 of Dolomedes plantarius. NCBI lineage: Eukaryota > Metazoa > Arthropoda > Arachnida > Araneae > Dolomedidae > Dolomedes > Dolomedes plantarius. The sequence goes on along the minus strand of OU015494.1, from coordinate 100,183,941 downwards.
CTTGTTCGTAGAAGTGAGCGGGACGCAAACAGCAGATCTTGCAAACAACCCTCTCTCATGAAGTCTTTTGGAAACAGTCACCTTTGATACACGGGTTCTTGGGGTTGCATACAAGTCACGAGAGAGCTGAGAAGGTGTAGCACTCGTGTTACGCCTCGCTATAATTGACAAATGGCGATCTTTTCTGGCCGTCGTGGCTCTTGGACGACCTTGACCAGGCTTTCTCTCGATGGATCCGGTATCCTGGAACTGTTTCTATAAGTTACACACGAAGCTGGGCGTTAAATTGAACTCTCTACAAATTTGGACTTGAGATTGGCCTGCTTCTAGCCTCTCCACAATTCGCCACCTCATTCCATCATCTAAACGTTGGTGGTTACTCATTTTTACTGTTACAATATGAAATTAACCGATTGCTGCAAAATAACACCATCTATTAACCCATTTTTTTGTTTATCCTGCAACCGCTGTTTCATACCTTCCGACTCCAACGAGTGTTACGCACGATCTTGCATTTCTATTACAATTATTGAATGGTTATTTTTTTATTGTATCAATGTATGTACATATCAAATTTCATTAAAATCGGTACAGTAGTTCTAGAGATAATCGACCAAGTCTGCAAATTCTCTTAATTTCTTACACCAGTGTATTTCTCGGGGTCAGAAGATCAGATTTATGATTCTCGGAGCTTACACAGCACTTTTACAGCTAAAACAAACTCCCGTTTCTCTCAAAACTCCATTTGATTTTATCTATCCCTAAAAATGAACTTATTTATCAGACAGGAAACAATCCAAATTATAGAAAGCATCTCGGCATTCTAGACACTGGAATCTCAAGTTTCACCATTGGCATAACATGGTAGATTACTAAACAGTATATATAATTGACTGCTTGAGGAAAATCGAAGTTCTCAGAATTTATATTTTCCTTTTGGAGCTAATGTTAGACGTAAGAGAATAAGAAGTGCGTTTTCTTAGCGTAAAGACTCAAGACCTCATATTCTGATTTTCACCGCTTGTTAGGGGGTTCACAGAACTCTATTAACAGCCTCACAGCACTCTATTAACTTTCCACGACCTCATGCTGGGCCAATTTGCTCAAGGGAACAAGATTTGTAGGTGTCGAAACCATCAAGAATACGGTGACGTCCACATTAAAGAGCATTCCGAAAGAGGACTTTAAAAGTTCTGTCCAAAACTTATACATCCGAGCACAGAAATGTATTACGGCAGGTGGAAGTTACTTCGAAATATATTAAATGGATATGTATTTCATGTAATATTTTCTGGAGTTATTAGATCAGTCCTGGAAATTATTGGCCGCACCTTGTATATGAATTAACTAGCTGAAAACCCGCACTTTGCTACGGAGTACATTCAAATTACATACAATGGTCAATATATGCAATTAATGCCAAAATATATATATATATATATATATATATATATATATATATATATATATATATTATTTTTTACTAATCCCAGATTGTCTAGCAAGGCTAGACAGAAATATTGTATTTTAATATGCTTTTGGGTAATGTCCAATCGTCTGCCACATTAGCAAGAAAAAAATATTTTTGTCTAAAAAAAAAAAAATATATATATATATATATATATATATATATATATATATATATATATATATATATATATATATATATATATATATATATATATATATATATATATATATATATATATATATACATATTAATAATCAATATGAAGATCAATGTATACAATTGATGTAAAAAAGACAAAAAATATATTTATAATTAAATCGCAAGGAATATTTTTATAGAAAAAATAATGGAGAATAAAATATTCAAATTAAATGTAATTGGGCATACTAAATAATATAGTACAGTCAATATAGTACAGTTTTAGGAACATAATATCTTTTATTGTATTTTAATATGCTTTAAGGATAATGTCCAATCGTCTGCCGCATTAGCAAGAAAAAAATATTTTTTGTCTATTTAGTTGTTATTCACGTGAAGATAAATTTATTTAATGTACTAGAAAAAGAAATCACGTGATCAGCATTTAATAAATTAAATTCTAAAAATTAATCTTTAAAAATTCACTAAAAATCAGAAAATTATGGTAAAGATTCGAAAAAGATCTCATTTTCAAGTAATTTTTATGGTCCTTCTCGTGATATAAATTTTATAACCCTCAAATTATTATTTTAAATGCAAACTTTAAAAAAGTTACAAAAACAGCTTAAAAATTTAATTTTAAAAAATCTAAGAAGAATTTTTCAAAAATCTTCTTAGTGCACCCCTACACTATACGAAGAATCGCCATGCAAAATTTCAGCCCTTTAGGTCCAGCGGTTTGGTCTGTGCGTTGTATGTCAGTGAGTCAGTCAGTGAGTCAGTGAGTCAGTCAGTTACGGAACTGTTTTATATATATAGATAACATCCAGTAGGACAAGCTTTAGTAATTTAGTTTATATTATTTACAGTTTTAAATTAACGACTTTTAAAAATCATTTTGGAATAATTTTTTTATTAAAGGCAAATAATATAGTATAATAACTCAATAAAGGTTTTTTTGTGAAAACATCATAACATTAGTTGGTATTTTAGGTAAAATAACCATACAATTGACTCATTTTTCGTAAAAAAACGAAAGCTCTATGTTTAGTAAACAGTTACTCAATACTTTAACGCTCCGCCAAACAAGAAATATTTTATCACTCTTATGTGATCTTGAAGGCATGTATGTCACCTGAGAATAAATATATATTGTGACATCATTTAAACATAACTCGGTACCACGTCAGAGCGTTACGACTGTTCTCTATTCATTGCGGATAACCTCTTGTATCCCAGGCAATGCGATAATAGTCCTCCAAACCTTCCCTGTTCCTTTCTCTGCGGTATCTTATTTTCTTTTAGCGTTCTTCCTTATCTCTTCTGTAATCAGAAGAAGAGTTGATGGTTCAGTGATAATGCTTTTTGAAGTAGGTTTTGTTTGTTTCTAATGGTCCAATTCCACATGACTGATCCAAATCCTTCCATTTGAGACATGTGAATACGAATTCCGATGTGTACGCTTTCCTCAAGTTGTGTTTGCATTTTTATAGGAGCTAGTTTGTCTTTTATGTACTTAAGTTAAGTACCTTTATTCAAGTCAAGAGAGAAAGAGCCAGACTCGAAATATTTCAGAAAGGAAATTTTATTCTTTTATGTAATTCCTTGTTTTTATTGCACAAGAACGCCTGGTACAAAAGAGTGAATTTTAATGAAAATAGCACAAATTGTGGAAATAATGTTAACTCAACCAAATACTGTGTATAAGTTTTTAAATTTGCAAATAAAAAATATGCATTTGTGTTTTTAATTCAAAATAAAATAAATGATGAAAAAAATAAGATGGCTATAAGATTGTGTAAAGGAAATATTTACTTAATTAAAACAATCAGTCCATTATTTTTATGAAATGTATATTTTTGTATGACTCCAAATAGGTCTAATTAATTTAATTTGGGATAATAATTATTAACCCCTGTGTTTATAAATGTTAAAAATAACCAAATTTTATGTTAATTGAAGGTTGACTTAATTATCTTATATTGTCGGACAGAACATTAAAATACTTATGAAAATAATATATCTTTTAATAAACGAAGAGGTGCACGTTACTGAATCTCTGAAACAATTTTATTGAAAACAAGCTGGATACCCATGCTTCGATACGGAGACATTAAAATTAAATACAACGGTCAATTTTTCCAATTAATGCCAAAAAAAGCAAAAAAATATATTTATAAAAAAATCGTTAAGGATATTTTTATATACAAAATAATGTAGAAGAAAATATTCAAATTAATTACAACGGTCAATGCATGCAATAAATTTGTATGTTTAATATCCATAAAACATAATAATTTGAATTCAATTCTTAAAAAACTTCCATCTCAATTAGTTTAGAGGTTAAGTTTTATCTTTTACCGTATGTTAATATTTTTTTGTTAATTTATTTCGTTGTTATGCAAGTGCCGCAAAATTAATTTAAAGTATCACAAAAAGAAAAGAAGCCATTTGATCATCATTTAATAAATTAAATTCTAAAAATTAATATTTGAAAATTCAACAAAAATCAGAAAATGGAGGTAAAGATTCGAAAAATATTTCATCTTAAAGGGAATTTTATGATCTTACTCGTGATATAAATTTTATAACCCTCAAATTATTATTTTAAATGCAGACATAAAAAAGTTACAAAACCAGCTTAAACATTCAATTTTAAAAAACCTAAGATTTTTTCAAAAATCTTTCTTTGTGCACCCCTACACTATAAAAACATCACCATGCAAAATTTCAGCCCTTAGGTACAGCGGTTTAGTCTGTGCGTTATCTGTCAGTCAGTCTGTCAGTTACGGAATTATTATAGATATATATATAGATAAGAAATGCATGAGTAATACTCCTTAACCTGAGACAGGATCTTTTGTATAGGAGTCACATCTAAATGATATCCTAAGATGTGATGGATTAAATGCCTCTTTGCTTTGCACTAAAAATCGCAATTTGAACGACAGCAAGTGCAATAAGATAGCTTAACAGGATAATTAGTCTTGAGTAGTAGTACTTGTATAGAATGATACATGTTCTTCACAGAACTTTAATGTTCGAAGAATGAGCTGATACAGAAGCTTTTTAAGACTAACCTTTATTATCACAAAACTGTACAAACTCGGTAGTCATTTATTCTTCCAGCTACCAAAAAGAAATTCGGTTGCGTTTATAGGATTAACAATAAGCACGCAGGTAGAGTTGGAAATGCCTTGACTGCTCTCATTGCGCTTGATTAAATCAAGATTTATGCATCGTAATTTAGATGCTTCTTTTTACCCTACAGAAAAAGAGAGATAAAAGTGAGGGTAGATGTCACACAGTTTAAGACATTGCCACAGTCAAGGAAATTAACCTGCAAAAAGAATATTTTAAAACTCTTTTGATTTACAAATATTTTAAACATATTACCTTTTGTTCTTGTGCTCTGAAAGAAACCATCCATAAGAATAATGTTGTGGATGTAAGTTTCCTGTCATGATTGCCTTCGGGTGTAAAAAAAGTCACAAAAGGCATAGAATAGATTTTAAATATATAAAATTAATTGAAAATAACCCAAAACAATTTTCTTAATTTAATGAATATTCTGAAATATACTATATCTTTGGGAACTAAAATGTTTCTCATAAATGTGTCGGAAATGGAGAAATCGGAGATACATAACTGAAGACATTATTAGGCCATCTGTTAAACATCTGCTTTGAGCATTCAGAATATAGTTATCATATGCTCACTTTTGACTGGTCTGACAGAAATGAAGTAACCAATGGACATTACATAATTAAATACAGAAGGTCGTTCGCACTTTATGAAAACGATTTTGATAGTTAAGTTTTATGTATAAATGATGTATTTTATGTGGTGATTTGCTTCTATCTGATAGCCATGGTTCTTGACAATAGCTGTAGCTCGAATTTTCCCTTGAAAGTAAATTTTTGCTTAGTACTGTCAGTTTTACCTCATGTCAGTTGTAATGTCAGTTTTACCTCATTCCTCTTAGACCGTTTTCCAAAGTTCGTGTAGTGTTCTTAGATGCCGTTTTCTAAGGCTCGTATTAAAAAACCGAAATCGCAAAAGTCCATTGGAGGAGAGTCAGGTAATTTTGCAGGTATTTCATTAAATGGGATACATTTGATTCCTGTTTATGATTCTTTCTTTGCTAAATAAGCGGCAGTTTATTTAGACGTGTGACTAAAGGCTTTGTCCATAAGAAGCTCAACTTTATCAATGTCCTTTCCATATAAGGCTGGAATTTCTTCTTCAAGAATTGGTTCTAAAATATTCTGCTGATAATAAAGTAAATCAATTTTGGCTTTACTTGAGACTTTTTTTTTATTTGTCGTTGTAACAAAATACTGCTACTATCATGAACTCCTTTGAGAACTTCTCTGTACACTGACGTAGCCATTTCGTATGGTCATTCCCGTGAGTTGAGCAATAGAAAATTGATCCTTTTTTTTACTACTGTCACTTAAATACACATATGCCCCATCGAGTGTTACCACAAATTTTCATTTTTCCGCAGCTAGATGTTTTTCATATAATTTTCTACAATTTGTTTTCTTTCAGCGATATGCTTTGGCAAACGCGGGTGAACTTTAGGTTTAAACATCTTTTTTAACTTTAAATCTTTTGGAATGATTTTACTTACAGTGCCAGAAGTTCCTAGTTTCGATGCAATGGATCTTTGAGTCGGCGGATATTCTTATAGGATCAGACACTTCACTTTCTTGCTATTTACCTGCGTTCTAAAAGTCTTAGGACGAGGTTTAGGGGTCAGGTTTTCTTTTTTAATTTCAGTTAGACGTTTTTCCTCTTTCAAATTTAATATATTATAAATACCGATTTTTGAAATACCATAACCGCAATTTTTACAACGCTTTATAATTAGTTGATACGAATATTTCTCCCCGGAAAGTGCAGTTACGTAACCTTCGAGCCATCTATCAATTTTAGGAGCCGTTTTCACAATAAATCTTTTATTTTACATTCCAATCAAAGCAAAACAATAGCAGACGATTATTCTGAAGTTGCCAAATATTTATCTCAAAATGCAAACGTCAAAAATAAATTAGAAAATCTTTTCCATAAAGTGCGAACTACCTTCTGTAATGACGAATTTATCTTAAAAATGCGAGGCGGATTTTTTTTAATTTACAGTATGCTGAAAGACAAGGTTCATATCAAAGTTCATTGACATAAAAATAAAATTGAAGGTATCAGGAGCTGATAAATTTTATATTAGACCTTGAGTATAATTATATAATATAATATTGGTTGTTATTTAAATTTTTCCTGTAGAAATATAAATGCATTAGAACAAACAATTTTAAATGCAAACATTCCCAAGCATTAAAAAAATCTAAATACAATTAATAATTAATAATCGGGTTATAGTTTAAAAAATCAGTAATTGTAATGATTATTAACCATTTTTTTACTCTTACAGCATTCAAAAAGATATTTTCATGTTGATTTGATATGAAGATACGACATTTTATTCGAATGTTCTTTGAAATCTTGGTCATATTTGAATATACGTTGATAGCATATAAGAAAGCAGATTAGCATTCTTGTCCAGAAGTCTTATTTCCATCCCATCTCGGCGATGCGTGTCATTTCTACAGAATTTATTTTCCTGGATAAACATAAACTGATTACAACATACTTTTAAAATGCAAACATTCTCAAGCATTAAAAAAATTAAATATAAATACATTCAGTAGTAAGTAATTGAGTTGTAGTTAGAAAAATCAACAATTGTAACTATTATTAAACATTTTTTTCGTTACTCTTACAGCATTCAGAAGATATTTGCGTGTTGATTTAATATTAAGAGATGACTTTTTTTTAATGTTCTTTTGAATCTTCGTCATATTTGAATATGTGTTGATAGCGTATAAGTTAAGAAAGCAGATTAGCATTCTTCTCCATCCACCCTATCGTTTCGTTTCCACCCTATCTGGGTGCTCCGTATCATTTCTACATATTTTTTTTCCTGGATAAACATAAATTGATTACAACGTACTCTTATAATGCAAAATTTACAAGCATTAAGCAAAGTAAATATAAATAAAATTAATACTGAATAATTGAATTATAGTTACAAAAATAAGTAATTGTAATTATTATTAAACATTTATTTCACTCTTACAGCATTCATAAGATATTTGCGTGTTGATTTAATATGAAGAGATGACTTTCAGTTTTCGAATGTTCTTTTGAATCTTGGTCTTATTTGAATACGCATTGATAACGTATAGGTAAATTAAGCAGATTAGCATTCTTCTCTATCCACCCTATCGTCTCGTTTCCACCCTATCTGGGTGCTCCTTATCATTTATACAGAAATTTTTTCCTGGAGAAACATAAATTGATTACAATATTCATTTATAATTCAAACATTTCCAAGCATTAAAACAAAGTAAATACAAATACAAATATTACTAAATAACTGAGTTATAGTTACAAAAATCTGTAATTGCAATTATTATTAAACATTTTGTTTTCACTTTTACAGCATTCAAAAGTTATTTGCGTGTTGATTTAATAGGAAGAGATGAATTTTTTTTCGAATGTTCTTTTGAATCTTGGTCTTATTTGAATACGCGTTGATGGCGTATAAGTAAGCAGATTAGCATTCTTCTCCATAAGTCTCGTTTCCACCCCATTTCGTCGCTCTGTATCATTTCTACAGATATTTTTTTTCCTGGAGAAACATAAATTGATTACAATATACTTTTATAATGCAAACATTTCCAAGCATTAAAACAAAGTAAATATAAATACAAATATTACTAAATAACTGAGATATAGTTACAAAAATCTATAATTGTAATTATTAATAAACATTTTTTTCTCTCTTACAGCATTCAGAAGATATTTGCGTGTTGATTTAATATGAAGAGATAACTTTTTTTTTTTCGAATGTTCTTTTGAATCTTCGTCGTATTTGAATACGCTTTGCTAGCGTGTAAGTTAAGTAAGCAGATTAGCATTCTTCTCCATAAGTCTCGTTTCCACCCCATTTCGTCGCTCTGTGTCATTTCTACAGAATTAAATAAACATGATTTCAGAAGGCACAACGTTGAAGTATAATGTGTAGATCGATGAGGTGAGCTCAGCAAGAAGATGTTGTAGTTTTCCCCCATCTCAGGAAATACCTTATGTATTCAATAGTTGTTTCTTTCACTTCAACCATAATCATTTATTTTACGCAAGCCTTACAAGGTTATTAATATTCGGAGACAGGAAAGAGTAAAATAAATAAGCAGCGAATGCAGCTGCTGTTTCGAAATACATGAAGGATTGCTCATGTACACAATGATTTTAACGGATTTCTCCCCCTTTTTTTTTATCGCATCTCCCTTTCTGCTTTTCGAAACATTGGAATAAATGGGGATTTCATTTCTCGCGGAAATAATGCCTAATTCTTCGGAGGAAATAATCTTCTGGAGGAAAAAAAATGTCGGAGACGCTATTTTCAGCGCGCAAAGCTGAAAATGATGAAGGGTAAGATTGACCGGTTATTGTTATTTCTGTTAGGTGGGAACGCAACAATACAATGGAGATACCTGTTGTGAAGTCGATGATTAAGGCAGAATAAGATGCGACAGCTTTTGGACTATTCAATAAATTGAGTAAAAGGCTCCTGTTTGCATTATTTTGTTGGTGGGACTAATATCATGGGTATAAAAATATATATTTTAGTTTTAAGTAAAGTTAGAAAAAATCGTAAGTCTTTCTGAATATACACTCATGGACAAAAAAATTAGCGCACCAAGAAATTATTGCGGGATCGTAACGAAACTTGCAATGAAGGTACATGTCGGGGAGATATGCAAATGATTAGAAATGCAGCGTGATTGCGCATTACGTATAGCCGGTAGAGGGCGTTGAACATCGTACTCTGTGGAGTATAAAACAGGTAACCAAAGCTTGTTTGAGTGTGCTGAATCATTTACAAAGGAAGAGCTAAGATAGACATGCCATTACGCCGTGTTCGAAGACAATATAAGCAGTTGTTGCAGTTTGAGAGGGGTTGAATCGTCGGGATGATGGAAGCTGGGTGGTCAGCTTGGCGAGTAGCTCATCAATTAGGCCGCTCTGATTGTGTTGTGAGGAGGTGTTGGGACCAGTGGACCCGAGAGATGTCATGTATACGAAGACCAGGCTCAGGACGCCCTCGACAGACCAGTCGTCGAGAAGACCGCCACATCGTAAGAAATGCACGCGTACAGCCAACTGCTTCATCGGCCGCCATCCAGGCACAGGTAGCACCTTCACTAGGGGCCTCTGTGTCTTCTCGAACAATACGAAGGCGCCTGGCTGAAGGACAGTTGGTATCGTGGCGCCCATTACGTGTGCTGCCCTTGACGCCCACTCATCGACGCCTCCGTTTGGAGTTTTGCAGCGCACGAGGAAACTGGACTGCAGCGGAATGGAACCAGGTCGTCTTTAGCGACGTATCCAGATTCAATCTCGGCAGTGATGACAATCGTGTTCGTGTGTGGAGAGCCCGTGGTGAACGCTTCAATCCTGCCTTTGCTGTACAGCGACACATCGCTCCCACAGCTGGTGTGATGGTATGGGGTGCCATTGCCTACAATACACGGTCACCCCTAGTATTGTTCCGTGGCACCATGACAGCCCAGCGGTATGTTCATGAAATCCTGCAACCACATGTATTGCCACTCATGCAACGGCTCCCAGGAGCCATTTTTCAACAAGACAATGCTCGGCCTCATACAGCAAGGGTGTCACAAGACTGTCTCCGCACTGTTACTGCCCTTCCTTGGCCTGCCCGATCCCCAGATTTGTCTCCAATCGAGCATATCTGGGATCATTTGGGACGACGAGTTGGGCATCCCACGAGTTTGAACGAACTAGAGGCAAGGTTACAGCAAATATGGAACGAAATGTCTCAAGACATCATACAGAAATTGTATGACTCAATGCCCGATCGTATCGCATCGTGCATTCGCGCTAGAGGAGGTCCAACGGAGTATTAACTCCTCCGTTCTTTTGCCTTTTTCTCTTAAATAAATTATCCTTTTTCTTTGATTTTCTTATCATTTACTTATATCAAAGTAGTCATTACGTATGTAAAATTTCGTTTCATTTTGACGACTCCTTCTTGGTGCGCTAATTTTTTTGTCCATGAGTGTATAAAAAAATCAATATATAAAAAAATCGTGGGGTTGTATTTTAGTTTTCAAAAAGTTTGTAAAATATTGATGAGATAAGAATTTGTATAACATACAATTTGTATTGCAACATACTGTTATAAGGAAATTTCTCACTCACTCTCTTGTATATTATGTGTTATGACTAGTATTCTGAAATTACAGTGACCAATGCTTTTGCCTATACGCCTTGTCAAACTCCTGACCGGTCATTAAGTAGCAAAGTCTGTATACGCTGTCGAGGGTTGATTTCCCAAGTTCGGAGCAGCTCATTTTTATAGGCCTGGGCGCCGGACGGACAGTACAGATCTGCCGACCAATTTGGGCAATCCTGGGCCCCTTATGTGTTATGACAAACTATTTTTAATTGATTAAAGAAAAATACGATGCTAAGTAACTCACTATATTTAATTTTATTATATACTCTAGAAAATTATTGTCAGAAAGAAAGGGAATATACTCGTTATGCGATTTTAAAGCTGAAAATTTAACTCTGTAGTCTGTTTTAAGAAAGTTATTGTTTTATTGCAATTAATTGCATGAACTAAAATTTATTTATACATGAATTCGGAATATCTTTATAGCAGTTAAAATTACCCGGATATTATAATCACTCAAGCATAAACTATATATTTTTTTTTGCGTGTTTTATCATCAAGATAATGCAACCACTTTTAGTTTAATACCACTTATTTTAAAGAGAAATTAGATTTCTAAAGTTTATAACCTCTGTAAATATTCATACTGCTTAAAAACATTTTTTTATAAATCAATAAAATATATGCAACATATGCGTTTGCAGATATGAATAATTATGTTAAAATTTTGCTTTTCAATTTATTAAGTTCAAAAATAAATTAGTAATACAGTAATTTTTAAGGTACGCTAGTTTCTTGATATTAGTAAATATGCAGGAATGTATTATTACTAAATGCTCATTTTATAAAATTGAGTAATATATTTAAGAATAGTGAACTCTTCTAAATTTGAAAATCTTGAATGTAAGAAAGTGTAACATGAGGGCTTACTTATGCTAAGAACCAATACAAATGTGCCCCTCCTGTGCTCTTGTCTCCTATGTTCTGATGAGCTATAACAAGTACGAAACCTAAATCCTTTTCGGATGGATACGTTAAAGATATCTAATATTCTTTAAAATTAATGACTTGCACCCGAGATTGCACCAGCAGATAAAATTTTCTTCGTTAAATAACCATTTGGGGAGTTAAATTTGAAGTTTTTCCTAAAAAACTTGAATTTATTACAACTGTAAAAAGAATATGGAATTTTATAATTTAAATTAATATTTTCAACTTGGGGGTTAGATATTTTTATTCATATTTCACACAATTTATCTAAATGATAACTCATGCACTTTACGAAATGTAAAGTGTTTACAGCGGATTTATATGTATATATATATATATATATATATATATATATATATATATATATATATATATGTAAGGAAAAACATAAAACTAAAATATAGGGGGGGCTTTTGTTAGCGAAAAAGGGGAATTTATAATCAAAAATTATTAACTCACGAAAGTTCGCCATAAAAGAAGAAAGGTTGTGAATAGCAAAAAATAGCAATAGGGGTCGCCACTAGACGGATGCTGATCAGAAAAGAGATATTTTTCGGCAGGAGCAAGTTACATAAAGAGTCACATAAGAGAAATGTGGAGAGCATTCCATGATGAATCAGTCGAAAGATTGGGCTGGAGTGTAACAAAGAAATCTAGTTAGTCGGCACTTAAGTTTGAGAGAGGTAACACGTACGTCTTCATGAGAGATTTAAAATGAGGTGGAACTTTATCGGAGCTCTGGACAAAACGTAATGGAATAAAATCCAGTTAATGGAACTATGTCGTGTATATTCATTGCAGTGCCCGATTGCTTTTCATTAATTAATAACCCATGACAACGAAATCTGACATATATATATATATATATATATATATATATATATATATATATATATATATATATATATATATGTATATATATATATGTAATGTCACGGACGCGGGCCGAAGAATGAAAGGCTGAGTGACATACGTTTGATTATGATTCTTCTTGCTTCATCTAATTGATGGTAAAATGGATGACTTATCACCCGGCCGTGCATCACAAATGTTTAAATCCATTCTCGCATCATCTCAACCCTCGAACACAAATCATAACACAACTTTCTCGAACTACATGTTTATTAAATTCGTTGGCCGCTCCGCCGGAATGAATGCAGCAGTCGGAAGTACAGGAGACCGTCCTTATTTTGGACGTCAAGACTTATATAAACTTCAATCCATCACGTGACAAAAGGGTGTGTCTTAATAGTTGATTGGTTTAAAGTTGTTGTTGATGTGCAGAACTGATTTAAATTTGTACTGACGCCGCACCGCGTCTCTTTACGCAAAAAAGACAGCCATCTTAAATGATTTTGCCGAAGGCTGTAATAATGGAATTTAAAGCGAATGCCCGAAGGGAATTAAATAACTTAAGGGATTAAAAAAGGGGTATGTAATTTTGAATAGTACAGTGAGGAATTAATAGTTTTTAAATGTTAAGTGTGTTGAATTAAGAAATTACTAGTTTTTTAATATTATATATATATATATATATATATATATGTGTGTGTGTGTGTGTGTGTGTGTGTGTGTGCGTGTGTGTCGGTTGTTTATATTATCAATGTCGAAATACTTCTTAAAAAATGAAATGCACTTGAAGTTACTGAAACTACTTTGAGATATCGTTGTCGGACAAGGGCGACTCCCCGGAATGACTATTAATGAACGTCTGTAACAGTTCTCCGGGTAATGCTATTCATTTCATGGCAGCAGTTTGCTCTTTGGAGCTTGCAACTTCCACTGGAATTTAAGTAATTTTTAAGTATTACCTTATTAGGATATTATACACTCATCTATTGCTTATAATAAAGCCGAAAGTTAGAAATTTCTATGCAATAACAGTTGAGATGTTGCATTTTTTCAGTGTTTATTTATGTTAGGTACTTTTGAAGAGTTATTTGCGTGCGTTTGAAAATTTCTACATTCAAATGCATTATTATTATAGAAAATACTGATAAAAATCTTTGAAAATTAATAGAATAATTTTCTACCGAAGATGAATATATTTTACATGTTTTACTTGCTTGCTATAAAGGCTTGCAACACATTTTTTATTCATTTTTTTCTTATTTTTGTTTATTTATTTATTTATTTATTTTTCTTATTTTTGTTTATTTATGTATTTATTTATTTATTTTTCTTATTTTTGTTTATTTATGTATTTATTTATTTATTTATTTATTTATTTATTTATTTATTTATTTTCTTATTTTTATTTATTCATTCATTTATTTGTATATTTATTTAATCGCTACAAGAATTATTACTGTGGGAAAATACAAGCCATGCTGATCAAAGTGATGGGAAAAATGAAGTTATTCATTATAATGTATTAAGAAAAAGTTTTAAACTCATTTATATCTAAAAGGCTAATGCAATATTTTGTGCAAAAAATGGTGTACTTACTGAATTTTTTAAAAATTTTCATATTAATGTTTAAGACTAAATATTTCTTGTCAACATTTTTTGTTAAGACTGTCAATTTTTCTAATGGAATCAACGTATAACATATATTTTCCCGCTGTCTTTCGTACTTAATTAAATCAAAACGCCGGAAAAAAATTTTACCCTTAAATCTTATAGATTATCAGGGGCAAGGTAGTTTATATATATATATATACGTATATGTGTGTGTGTGTGTGTGTGTGTGTGTGTGTGTGTGTGTGCACTATAATGCAAGTTAACATCTTACATATATATTTTTTAAAATAATGTTAAGCATGCAAATACAAATCTTTTAGTTCCTAGATAATTTTCAATTAGAAAATTCTTCAATCTTAAAAAAAAAACTTCCTTTTTAATCAATAATGTAGTCCAGTAATTTTGCCTTCTTATTGTTTTATACATGCCACAAAATATTTCTGTTGTGCAGTGTTGCATGCTATTATATCAGCAAAATATGGAACGTTAAAGGATACAAGAGAATATCATACAAGAGACATTTTGTAAAATTTCCTTATCCAAATGGTTTTATTTTTTTTCTTTCACTCCGACACCTTTGTGTGTCGCTATAGCATTGTTCTGCCTGGGAGCAAAACTTACTGACTTTTACTTGAAGAGTACTGAAAATAAATAAAAACTAAGATTACGGAATTTTTCCACTTGCTCTTTTAGAAGTCGGAGAGGCACATGGCCTTCTTCATTCAGTCCATTAAGACCCGGGGTCATCACTCTTGGATCGCAAATCACTCCGCTTCAATGTCTCCGAAAGCTTCCAAGAGCAAGCCATTTGTACGGACAACCAACTATTCCGTTGAGTAGAAAAGGTCGTGAAAAAGTCTTTTTCGCATGATTCCGATTTTTCGCTGTTTTTACTTGATTCTTTCTCCCTTTGTTTCGAATTTCCTTTCACCGGAGTTTGTCTGCTGGTCGTAAAACTCCCTTCCCTATAATCAGAGCTACTCAAAGTATTGTCCTCATTTGAAAGGCTTTTGGAAGTGGAGTTGTACTGTAAAATATATATATATATATATATATTGCAAAAATCCAAGCACAGAGAACAATTTAAATATTCCTTATTATTTTCAAATTCCTTTAAAGTACCATGCAGATCATGGACATTAAATAGAGCTTATTTTCGGCATTTAACATATACATAATCATTGCTTAATATAATTTTTTTCGTTCTTTTCAGCACACCAAGTAAGGTATGTTTTCAATCCTCATGGCACGTTTGAATCCTCATGACATTTTTAATCCTCATGACACGTTAAGTCTGTTGATCTTTCTGTTTGCCCTCTCTGTGTTTGTTTTAGCAGAGGGTCTCATTTGTTGCGGTCTCCTATCCTTGTCTGAAAGAATTAGTAGGCGAGTCGGCTACTCATTAAGTTTTTCTTAGTAATATTTTTTGTGAATTTTGCTTGCTAATACTTGTTTCATTTGCTGGAAAATGTTACTCCTTGTCCGGGTTTACTTTGCTTTCATTGTACTAATGTTATTTCGTCACCGAATTGGTAAAGAGGTTTGCTTAGTTGTTGATGATTTCGTTAAAATAATGTATGTGTCTCTCATGAAATTTGTACATTTTCTTTCCTTTTTCCTTTCTTTCCTTTTCCTTTTCATCCCCTAGGACATATTTCTGCAAACTATCAGCGTGGTTAATTTCGAGCGCTGCATTTAACAAAACTAATCTAAATCTAAAGCACCTAACGTTTACCGATGAGAGCTGATCTCAAAAGGAAATTCATTAAAATTATGGATCAGCTCTATTGATTCATTAGTAGATATCATGGGAAAAATGATTGCAAGCAAATTTTTACCGTTAATTCCAGGCAGGCTTTATATCATGCAATACAATTTCAAAAATTATAAAAAAAAAACCATTTCTTTAGTAATTAATTTATTCGTTAGAATCAGGAAGAAAAAAAGTTTCTTCCAAAATGCCTCGTTAACACTTTAATTTTTTAGCAAAGCACAGTTACGTTTGTGTTGATTACTTTAGCATCTAAAAACAATCAATTACATGTATGAAAAAGGGAGTTTATATCTTATTCTTTGGATGTCAGATTAGTAATCAAGACATGCATAATTTCTATTAAATATGTTTTATTGTGTGTATAATAGATGGTTGACAAGAAAAGGAATGATCGATGTATTTTAACGGTGTAGATGGATCATGCAACCCATGTCAGTGATTGCAACTTTTGCATGACTTCTCTGATCTGAAATGATATTTTAGAGAAGATAGAAATATGACTTTGGTCTATTGTACTCTTCCCG
This sequence comes from Dolomedes plantarius, assembly GCA_907164885.2. NCBI lineage: Eukaryota > Metazoa > Arthropoda > Arachnida > Araneae > Dolomedidae > Dolomedes > Dolomedes plantarius. Next base: position 100,167,313 of record OU015494.1, on the reverse strand, counting down.
CTGTTACTATAAGAACCAGTTTAGAAGGAATTTATAGTTAAATAACTATTTTTTTGTCTAAAGTATTTAAAACATTATGATATAAAATGAAAATTTTGTATTACAAAAGTGTTTTTTATTGTTTTAGAATTTCGATCGTTATGTATAAGGATTCATCTATATAAATAAAGCAGAGTGTCTCTATGTATGTATGTATGTAACGTATACAAATCTACATTTCTTGACGAATCTGATTGAAACTTTGTATACTTATGTTTTGAAGACTGGAGATAATTCTAATATAAGTTTGGAAGCTTTAAAATGCTTATATATAAATACAGTTTTTAAATAATATTTCATCTCAAGGCGTTGGAATCCATCATTCATAAAAACTGCGCATGCGCACCTAGATGTTACAAGGTAAATAAACGCATTGAATATTGTTAATTAGTAGTTGTTTGGTGTTATTTAAAGTTAATTTTCTTATAGTACTCCTTTTATTTTATTTTCATTAATCCTTTTCTACTTGGTTAATTTTCAGTATACGGATTACCGTTGAAACTCTTTACCGTTGAAACCCCTATGTGACTTGTTAACTTGCGATTATTTACTTTCTGAAATTTGGTTATTAGGTATTTTACATATTGTGTTTGTACTTCAGAATGTTTAGTATACTGTATTTTATATTGTTCTTAATTTTATAATTCACGATGTACTTTTAAAAGCATAAAAATTAGTATATCTTAACTAAAAAGAATCAGTCTAAACTTACGCACAGTTTTGAGATTTATTTACGGTTAACTATGTTTGTGTTTAGCTATTCCATTTGTTTGTATTAGAACATGATTTTTTAAAGGTTTATTTGGTGTTTTATGGTAAAATAGCACTTACAAATTAAAAAAAGGAACAAAGATTTACCTGTAAATAGCATACTTTTTTATAAATTGGTCAATTTGAAGTAATTTTTATTGAATTTTAGCTAAAATGCCTATAAGTCTGCATAAAAATCTTAATGCTAGTATTTTAATTTCCTTCTCACACATGATACATATGACAGTTACATTCAAAATGACCTACAATCTTAAGAGAAAATTTTAAAATGCAAAAATAATACACGTAATTTTATGTTCCAATATGAAAATTTTCACCGATTCGTCATTCCTTTCCTTATAAAAACAGCCCCAAATAAAAAACTATTTATTATACACCAATTATTGTGCCTCATTTCATTAACAATAGCATCTAAAACATTTTCTGAAAATTTTATCAAATTATATACATTATTATGTGAGATATCATGATAACCGTACAGATTTGTGCTAAAAAACATAATTCTGAGAAACACACACTTTTGAACTCTCTGTGGCCATCTGGAGTACCGCCGCATATATTGGAATTAAAGATCGGTGCACCTATTATGCTTCTCAGGAATTTGGACCCACCTTCAAGATTATGTATAAAGAAATTGATGAAGAACTTTATAGAAGCGACTATAATAAGTCGACAAGCCGCTGGCAAAGATAACTGTCATGTGTATCATGTGTGAGAAGGAAATTAAAATAGTAGCAATATAATTTTGTGCAGAGTTATAGGCATTTTAGCTAAATTTCAATAAAAATTACTTCAAATTGACCAATTTATTAAAAAAAGTATGCTATTTACAGGTAAGTTTTTTTCCATTTTTAAAAATTTTTAAGTGCTATTTTACCATAAAAGACCAAAAAAATCTTAATTTTTTTTTTTAATTGACTCCGAACGTAGAATATTAATCTGAAATTTAGCTAAAACGCCTATCACTCTCCACAAAATCCTAATGCTAATATTTTAATTTCCTCCTCACACATGATACATAGGACTATCTTCTAAATGGCCTACAATCTAAGAGAAACTTTTAAAATGCAAAAATAATACACGCAATTTTATGTTCTAATATGAAAATTTTCCCCAATTCGTCATTCCTTTCCTTATTAAAACAGCCCAAAATAAAAAACTACAATTATATTACAGAAATATTGCAAAGAGTTGTAGACAGAAGCATAAAAAGGAAGAATATTCAAATAAAGTAGTGCTATTTTACCATAAAAGACCAAAAAAATCTTTAAAAAATTAATTTTTTTAAAAAATTGACTTCTAACGTAGAATATTAATCTGAAATTTAGCTAAAACGCCTATCACTCTCCACAAAATCCTAATGCTAATATTTTAATTTCCTTCTTACACATAATACATATGGCAGTTATCTTCAAAATGGCCTACAATCTAAGAGAAAATATTAAAATGCAAAAATAATACACGCAATTTTATGTTCTAATATGAAAATTTTCCCCAATTCGTCATTCCTTTCCTTATTAAAATAGCCCAAAATAAAAAAAACTACAATTATATCACAGATATATTGCAAAGAATTGTAGACAGAAGCATAAAAAGAAAGAATATTCAAATAAAGTAACGAAATTAAACAAAATATGACAAATAGTTCAAATTCCACTTGACTATCCCATTGAAATAATATTTAAGGGAATAATAACTATTAATTTACGAAAAATTAAAAAATTAACTAAATGTAAAATAGAAAAGTAAAAAAAACATAATTATATTTTACTGCCCTTTAAAAATATCCAATTACAACACAATTTCCGTAGCAATACAAAAACAAACAAAAGTGAAAACAGTATGTGACTATCGCAGAAATATTCCAGAGTTCAATAGTAATCCGTATACTGGGAATTAACCCAGTAGAAAAGGATTAATGAAAAAAAGAAAACTAAAGGAGTAATATTAGAAAATTAACTTTAAATAACTCCAAATAACTACAAAATAACAAATCCATGCGTTCACATACCTTGGACATCTAGAATTAACATATAGTGGGTGCGCATGGGCAGTTCTTATGAATGATTGATTCCATCGTGTGGATATGAAATATTATTTAAAAACTGTATTTATTTGGAATTATTTTAAAGCTTCCAAACTTATCTTAGAATTATCTTAAGGCCTCAAAACATAAGTATACCAAGTTTCAACCAGATCCGTCAAGAAATGTAGATTTGTATACGTTACATACATACATAGACACTTTGCTTTATTTATATAGATAGATATATGTTTTGCCCCGTAAAATAGAAATATATTTACTGTATTATTTTAGTCCTTTTTGTTAAAAAAATATGTTAAAAGCTGAATGCTTCAAAGGAAATATATTTTTCAAAATATTAATATGTTTACATTCGAATCCTTATAAGTTAGATTCTCCTCATGGTTCCAATTCTTTAGAAATGTGTCCAACTTATAGATTTCGTTATGCATTATTGGTACTATAGCTTTTTGCAGTAAATGTCTTGAACTCGGAACAATATCCACCCTCCTGGAAATAATATATAATATGTAATAACTATTTTTTTACATTATAATATACCTAACTGGTTTATTATTGTCAAATGATTAACATATTTCATTTTAATGTAACTAAATATAGTCTAATTTTTATATTATTATTTTCACTTTTCATTTACTTAAATTCAAGTTGAATACATTTAAAAGTAATGCATCTTCCCCTCAAAAAAGCGGAGAATAGAATAAACAAACTGAAAAACGTTGCTCACCATATTTATATATACAGAGGCTGTTCGCACATTTTTTTAGAAGATTTTGGCAAGCGGTAATAAAAAATCGTTTGCTGCAAAAGAAATAATTGCAATTGTACTATGTTTTTAAAAGTCAAAATTATCGTCTTCGGCTTGAAAGTTTTGTTTTTATTCAAAATGGCGTTTTTAACAAAACAGTGGTTCGAAGGCTACATTTATGCTCTTTCCGAAGAGAAATATGCATACTCCGTTATCCAAAAACGATGTGAGAGTTATGGTTTTGTGATATCTAAAGTGTCGATAGGTAATATCGTCAACGAGAAAGGAAAAAAACGTCAAATTGGAGCCTCAAGTGGGACAAAAATTCCAAGCAAGTATCCAAGGAAAAAATGGACATCTTCGACTATTGCAAAGGTACGTTGTTTAATGTTAAAATACAATCCCCCTAGTCAAAGGGCAGTTGCAAAAACATTAAAATGCTCGGTGCCCACTGCAAACAAAATGATAAATGTTGATTTAAATCTTAAGAAAGCGGAAAAACGCAATGTGCATCGTCTTCTTCCAAATCATATCGCTGAACGCAGGACACGCTACACAATTCTTTATGAGAAACACTTATCCAAAGAAAAATGGAAAACAATTGTCACAATAGATGAATCATGGGTGTATTCAAATGATTGCAACAAAAAAAAAGCCATTTATTATTATAAAAGGGGAGAAAAAAATTTAAGTACATGGTTCAAAGAATCGAAAGAAAGTTTTTCTAAGGTATTCATGATTGTTGCTGGTTTTTCTTATAATGGCTAGTTAAATATAAAGAGAGTGGAAAAAAATGTCAAGATTAACTCCAAATACTATCAGGAATATATTTTATCGCCAATTTTTCTGAATGAAATACCATCGCTTTACCCACAGAGCCATCAATCTGTGAGAATCCATCAGAACAAAGCTAGCAGTCACACATCAAAATCCACTGTAAATTTCCTAAAAGAAATGGAACAAAAAACTGGTATCAAGGCCATACCCTTCACTGATATCCCTACTAAATCTCCCGATGTATCACCTATGTATTTTTGTGGTTTCGGACTTTTAAAATCTGCATTATCCAAACTTCGTCCCAAAACCCTTACAGGACTCTGGAAAGCTGTTCAGGAGGAATGGGATATAATACCTCTTCTGACACTTCAAAAGGCATTATTATTCTAGAAATTGTGGTGTCGAAAGATAGTTCAGAATAAGGGATGTCAAATAGAACATTTAAAACACAAGAATTTTATGTAATTTAGCTTTGTGAATACAATATACATCGTCTAAAAAATGTGTGAACAGCCTCTGTATAATAAAAAAACTTAATTTAGCAATAAATATTTTTATGTGCTATGAAAGCAATAATTTTTTTTTTATTAATTTGATTTTAAAAAGACTTTTGTTTTTTAATTTCTTAATCTCACATATTCCATACAATATTTATGTTTAACCATGCGTTGCTCTTACGTTGAGCTTCATCTGTATATTTTGACCCTTTCAACATAAGGATTATATTAATGAATGTGTGAAAAATAACATGTTTGGTTATATTAGTTGTTTGAAAACAACTGATCTTGCATTTATGGTGCGTGGAGCCCTAATTGCAAATTTCTATTAATTTTTACGTTCGTCAGTGGCTTCTACCTATAAATTATTTTTTTTCTTTTCTAAAGAATCTTGAATTTATGGTTCGTGGAACTCTTAATTGCAGATTTCTAATAATTTTTTTGTTTGTCAATGCCTTCTAGCTATACTTTAATATTTTTGCTACAAAATCTTTCATTTATGGAGACATTTATTATGCAGATATTAATTATGGAGATGTTTATTGCTACAGAATCTTGCATTTATGGTGTGTGGAGCCCTAATTGCAGATTTTTATTAATTTTTACGTTTGTCAGGGTCTTTTACCTATATTTTAATACAGGGGTGTCCAGCCCGCGGGCCGCATGCGGCCCAAAGCAAGTGTTAGTGAGGCCCAGAGAGAGAGAGAGCTCAAACCGAAAAAAAATTAATAGCCTGCCTTGATATAAAAAGTAATGCGGAAAAGGAAAAAATGGACCATGTTATGCAAATCATCTTCAAAATGGTGAATTTTCTGAAGGCTTTGGGATTGATTCATAGGCAGTTTCAGGAATTTCTTAAAAGCTTAGATGCTGAATATGGCGATACTTTTAAGAAATAAGGTAGCTCAGTGGAGAAAATATTAAAAAGGTTTTATAGCCTACTTAATGATATCAAATTGTTTATGACATTGAAAAGTAATCTGTGCCAAAACTTTATGATTACTGGCAGATTTAGCAGATTTTGATAGATATGAATGCCCATTTAAATGACTCAAACACCCGTCACTTCGTGGATTTTACTTCAGTGTAAAATCCATGAACTTGAAATTATTATGGCAAGCCAAATTAAATGTTAAAAATTTTTTGCATTTCAAGATGCTGACCAAGCACAATTCTAAAAATGTTACAAAATACGCAGCCCTACTTTCCGATTTAGCACAAGAATTTAAAATTGATTTCAGGACTTTTGGGAAAATAAACAATTTTTTTTTGCATGTTTTCTACTCTATTTACAGTCGATATAGATATAATGCTAGCAAATTGTCAAATGGAATGCATAGAGTTGCAATCTGAAATCTAACGTAGAGAAATTCAATCGAGTCTCTTTGTTGTACTCATAAATCATACCTGCCGAGATATAAATATCCTTCACTGCATAGTCAAGCGTTATTCTGGTCATCAACGTTTGGAAGCACGTACATCTGTGAACAACTATTTTCAAGAGTGAAGCACACTAAGAGTCAAATGAGAACCAAAATTTATTCGTTGTTTTTTAGTTATTGGTGTGTATGACATTTCTCATCCCTTTCTTATACTACGTTATTTATACTGTGTTTAATTTTTCATGCAGAGTTCACAAGGCAAAAGACAATTTGACATTTTTACTTTTCAGCTTTTAGTGATGAAAGGCTGAATCTATCTAAATTCTGTGATGTGTATAACATTTCACATGTTTTTTTTTCTATCTTATTTATACTGTGTTTAGTTTTTAAGTTGACTTTGGTTAACAAACATTCATATTGAACCCCGAATCAAGAAATGAGAAACATAGTTTATGAAGGTACTTGAGATAATATTTGGATCAGTTTAATTTAACAGAGATTTATATGGAGTTTAATAAGGACAGGATGTTTCTATTATTGCTACAGAATCTTGCATTTATGGTGCGTGTAGCCCAAATTGCAGATTTCTGTTAATTTTTTCATCAGTCAGTGCCTTTAACAAATACTTTAATACTTTATTTATATATTTTTTTGGCTACAGAATAATACATTTATGGAGGTATTTATATGGACAATTACACATTTTTACTTTTAAGCTTTTAGTGATTTATTATAAATGTATATATTTTATTTTATTTATACTGTTATTAAATCTATGTTATTTATACTGTGTTTAGTTTTTAAATTAATTTTTGTTAACAAACATTAGACAAATTGACATTTTTAATTTAAACTTGAAAAATGAAAGGCTGAATCTACTAAAATTCTGAGATGTGTATAACATTTCACATGTTTTTTTAATGTTATTTATGCTGTGTTTACTTTTTTAATAAATTTTGTTTAACAAACATCCGACAAAATGACATTTTTACTTTTCAGCTTTACTTTTTAAAACTCTTAACATTCCAAGAGACAATTTGACATTTTTTCCTTTTCAGCTTTTAGTGGTTTATTATAAATGTTGTTGTCGCCAAACGAGAAAGAGCGAAAGGGAGGAAGTGTGGAGACGCCACCGTGGGCAGACGGGCCCCTACAGCGATTGAGGAGAGAGTCGAGAAACACAGTGTTGAGCAGACGTGCCATAAGTTTAATTCATTGTCTATTATAAATGTAATATGTATATGTTCGTCGGTGTCGTAATAAATGTAGTAGTTGTCTAAAAGAAAGTGGACTTATTGAGAAGAGTCAGAGTCAATTAATAGAACTGTTAACCACGCCCTTGCCATCCTTGACGGACGTTGTTGTTTTTCGAATTCTAATAATGTATATATTTTATGTTTTACTTTTCAGCTTCTTTTGCTCCAAAGATGAAAGGTTAAATCTAGATGAAATCTGAGGAGTTAATTGTGAATTTTTATATTTTTATATTGGATTTTTTTTTATTATTTGGGTGTATAACATTTCACATGCTTATTTTTCTATGTTATTTATACTGTGTTTAGCTTTTAAATTGATTTTGGTTAACAAACATTCGACAAATTGACATTTTTACTTTTCAGCTTTACTTTCCAAAAGACAATTTGACATTTTTTCTTTTCAGCTTTTAGTGGTTTATTATAAATGTATGTATATTTTATGTTTTACTTATCAGCTTCTTTTGCTCCAAAGATAGAAGGTTAAATCTTGTTAAATTGTTTAGATTTTAAATTGATTTTGGTTAACAAACATTCCACAATTTGACATTTTTACTTTACAGATTTTAGTGGTACGATGATGAAAGACTGCATCTACCAAAATACTGAGATATGTATAACATTTCACATGCTTTTGTGTGGATATGTAATTTATACTGTGTTAAGTTTTTAAATTGAATTTGGTTACAAACCTTCTTAAAATTCCGGGCAATGCCGGGTACTTCAGCTAGTTATAACATAATACAGGTTTTATTTGTTATATGCAATTATCATTTTGGAGTGTATAACATCTGTTTCTGTTATACTTAATTATATTATATGATATAGATTTTATCCTGTGTATTTTATTGAGCTCGATATCACGACCTGTAAACTGAATTGTGCCATCAAGTGCAACTTAAAAATCACGATTTTTCTTTCAGTTTGGGTAAATGTCTCCTTTTTTCCCTTATAAAATAGAGTCGATTTAGTGTAACTTAAATAATAGTACGCTTAATTGCCTTAGATTCTGACACTCATTCAAAGAAATGTCGAGTGGACTGGAAGTACAAACAGTTCTGCCTGTAGTTCTTAGTGGGTTTGGTGATGGGGGTTTCCTGAAATGGTGGAAGAAACAGACAGAAGTCTAAACGTGAGGAAGATTATACCACGGAATAACGTTCATAATGACGATATAATGACATAAGACGTTCAAGATAGAGGTGTTTCTATAATCAACATGGAGTACGCAATAGAAATTCCTCGATATCAACCTAGCGATGACGTCCAAATTTAACGATGACCTCTAAATATCCAGTAAGTCGTTACGCTTGGTCTTACGAAAGATTTGATTCCTTACTAGGGAATGCGAAACCGGGTACCCAAGAATTGGCGGGTACCAGGAGACATTATTGAAACCGAAATACCTGGTTCCAATAGTTGTACAGGTAAAGATATATAAAATTAATTTTTTTACTTTAGACGTCGGGATTTGCACCTTGGTAAATCACGACGGTTGTGTAGTTTGGTAAGGAATACTTACGTAGGAACACAACGAGGAGGATATCAGCCTCATATTGTCTTACGAACATTTGTAAACCTGCCACCAAACTTGATGATATATATATATATATATATATATATATATATGTAGACTTTTCCTGTCTCTCTCTCTCTCTCTCTCTCTCTCTCTATATATATATATATATATATATATATATATATATATATATATACAGTTGGCTCTCTGTTTAACGACTTTCAAGGGACCGTGAAAAATCGTCCTTAAATAGAGATTGTCCTTAAACAAAATTTGTGAACATGTAACATTTCCCATAACGTCGGAGGGGTCGGGACTGGAAAATATCGTCTTTAAATAGAGATCGTCGTTAAGTAGAGCGTCGTTAAACAGAGAGCCAACTGTATATATATATACACTGCTGGCCACTGTAAATGCAACACCCTGAACGAAACAAAGCAAACTATTACAAAGCAGAAATAAAGTAAACTATTAAAAAAAAATTATGCGTCTTTAAAAAGTGCACAGTTTTTCCTTTTTTTCTAAACTTTAAGGCTCTTGCGCGATTTCAAAACCAATTTAAATTTTTTTATATTATTTTTCCCGTTATTAGGATGCCAATGCGCAAGTTTTCCGCGCTATTACAAATTGATTGTAAAAAATAATTTTTTTCGCCCCATCCTAATGTACACTGCTAACTACTGTAAATGCAACACCCTGAAGGAAACATGCAAATAACATGAAATTTACAACATGCATTAGCGGAGGTGAGATATGCAAATGATTAGAATTTCAGCGCAGACGCACATCACGCGCGCCTGTGGCGCCACTTCAAAGCGCTATTTAAGGCTTGGAGATTTCGACGATTTCAAGTTCGGCAATTGTGTTTTTTTTGTGGTTTTTTCAAAAAAAGATCAATTATGCCTCGTCGAAAACAGCGATCATCTTTTGATCAAGTATCCGAGTTCGACAGAGGAAGGATAGTGGCCTACCGAGATTGTGGATTATCTTTCAGGGAAATCGGTAGTCGTGTTGGACGAAACCAAACAACTGTAATGCGGATATGTGATCGTTGGATGCAGGAGGGTACGTCGGACCGGCGTGTTCTATCGCTTCCACCTCAGCGCACCACTTCACGTGATGACAGGCAAATTGGCGCATAGCAGTGACGGATCGCTCAGTCACATGACGAACCATAGCACAGCACATGCAGTCTGTAACGCATCATCCAGTGTCTGCGGGTACCATTCGACGCCGTTTACAGCAGAGTGGTCTGTCCGAAAGACGTCCATTGCTTTGTGCTACACTTGACGCAGAACCACAGACGTCTCCGCCGCCAATGGTGCGATGACAGAAGGATGTGGACGGCAGAATGGAATGAAATTGTCTTTACTGACGAGTCACGCTTCTGTCTGCAACACCACGATGGTCGTATTCGAGTCTAGAGACACCGTGAAGAGAGGATGCTGAACAGCTGCGTTATGCACCGCCACACTGGTCCTGCACCGGGTATTATGGTATGGGGCCGTATTGGATATCACTCTCGCACACCTCTAGCACGCATTGCCGGTACTTTAAACAGCCAGCGCTACATCTCCGAGGTGTTGGAGCCAGCTGTCCCTCCTTACCTTCAGGGCTTGCCCACAGCCATATTTCAACAGGATAATGCGCGACCACACGTGGCACGCATTGTCCAACGGTTCTTCGTCAATCGCCAGATTGAATTGCCTCCGTGGCCGCCTCGCTCTCCAGATCTTTCGCCGATAGAAAACATGTGGTCCATGGTTGCTCTACGATTGACACAGATTCGATTCCCAGCTGCCACAGCAGATCAACTTTGGCAACGTGTGGAAGCTGCTTGGTCTGCTGTACCCCAAGAACTCATCCAAAGTCTCTTTGAATCAATGCCGTGGCGTGTGGCAGCGGTGATCTCCAACAATGGCGGCTACTCTGGCTACTGATTTTGGCAGGAACCACAGTTCACAGAAGGCTATAAATTTAATCATTTGATACTTGGTCAACATGTTATCTACAAAATAAATTTTTTTGTGATATCTCTTGTCTTTGTTGGTGTTGCAATTTGGGTGGCCAGCAGTGTGTATACATATATATGTAGACTTTTCCTGTCTACGTGCCTGGCGTCTAGGGAGTGTCTAAGACGAACACATTTGAATCATTAATCAACTAGACTTTATAAAACTCAACAATAATCATTTATTAATGCAGATAGCAGAGACGAGATGCCGGAGAGGCCACTTTTACTGTATACGAGATGGCCCAGCTTGAAACTCGTTTCTCTTAAACAGAACAAAATGAGGCAGTAGGGTGGTCCAAAAAAATTAACTTTCGAAATATATTGCTCCACAAGGTTTATTATATTATTTTACATGTAAATAATTCGCACATTTTTTTCTCCAAAATAATAATATTTACAGATCGCTCAAGCTCAAACTTTAAAAGTTCAGATTGATAGAGATTTATTTGAAGTCGTAGAAAAGTTCTTTTGGTGGTTTGCTACTAGACTAAGCTGGAATTGTTTTTGTTCTTCGTCTTTTGCAAGGGTCCCATTAAAATTTTTATTAGGCTTATAGCTCTTTCAGCATTGCCATTTACAACTTTAATTTTTAAGCACCTTTCTCGTCACCTTTCAAGTCACAAAAGCAAGGATCACTTTCCCACTTAGATGGTGATTTTTGAATGATAGCTTGTGGTTTAATTTTACCTCCTTTAAAGCCATGGATTCAAAGAATTGTTTTGTCTTTTCAGTCACAAGTCCTTCGATCTTTACATTTTGCTATTCATTTTTTAGTTGCAGTCGATAATCACGGGTAGAATTTGGTGGACGATAAAGATTTTGTATCATTTTCAATTTTGTGTTAATGCTGACTGTGTTATAAAAAAAACTAATGCTACTAAGTACTCAAATAAAGACCATAGGTGTGTGGAAAATGACGATAATGCTATATTTGCTACAGAAGGATTTGGATATTTCTTCAGGTCATTTAAAAACTGAATATCATTGTAAGGGGCCTTAATAGCATGCGGTACTTCATTCCAATATTTAATATATATCAAGTCACTAAAAGGCACAATTCTGTAATTTTACCAGATTCATCAGATGACAGCTTAAATTGTTCTCTAAAAAGGAATATTTTTAGTGCATAAATACCTTTAGCCATCCATCGAGCGGGATGTGTTGGTCCAGGAGCGCGAAACGACTGATTATTATTATCGCCCTCAAGAAAAATTAATGATAATTGCATAAACTCTTTATAGCCCTCCCTTATTGTTGGAGATTGAAGTGATTTTGGTAGAAATTTTAAGATATAATCTCTCAGTTTAGTAAAGTTTACATTGTCAAATAGTTCCTTATTTCCTGAATTACACTGGTGTAAGAAATTTAGAATTTGCAGTCTTGGTCGATTATCTATAGAACTACTGTACCGATTTTAATGAAATTTGATATGTTCATACATTGATACAATACAAAACAAATAATCATTCAATAATTGTAATGCACACGCATGATCGTGCGTAACACTCGTAGGAGTCGGAAGGTATGAAACGGCGGTTGCAGAATTTAAAAAAAAAATGGGTTAGTAGATGGCTTAATAGGGTGTATGATCCCCTCTTAAAGATATACAGGTCTCGCAGCGGGATTTCATACTTGAAGTAAGGCAGTTCATCATTCCCTGTATCAATTGGTCCCACTCGTTCAGCAACGCTGTTTTCATTCCCTGGATGGTTCTCGTAAGGGGTTTGCGAGTTGCAATTACCCTCCCCAGAGCGTCCAAGATATGCTCTATTGGGTCAAGGTCTGGAGATCTGGCTGGCCAATCTATCAGGCGAATATCCTCACTCTCTAGAAATTCGTCGACCAGAAGAGCTCTATGTGGCCTCGCGTTATCGTCCATTAAAATGAACTCAGGGCCAAGTGCACCCCTGAAAAGGCGAACATAGGGCTCCAAGACCTCATCCCTATACCTCACACCAGTCACAGTGCCTCTTTCAAAGACATGGAGAGGTGTGCGTCCATCCAACATGATGCCTGCCCAGACCATTTAACCTCCTCCGCCATAATGGTCGATTTCGCGGACATTGGAGGATAGGTAGTGGGTCCCTGGATCCCTCCATATGAACGTACGGCGAGAATCGGTGTTTGGGCTGAACTGGGAGTCATCAGTGAAGAGAACGGTCACCCATTGATTCATACTCCAATATCTATGCTCTCTGCACCATGATGAGTGGATTCTCTTGTTCGTAGAAGTGAGCGGGACGCAAACAGCAGGTCTTCTTGCAAACAAACGCTCTCTCATGAAGTCTTTTGGAAACAGTCAAGTTTGATACACGGGTTCCTGTGGCTGCATACAAGTCACGAGAGAGCTGAGTAGCTGTAGTACTCCTGTTACTCCTCGCTATAATCGATATAATGGCGACCTTCTCTGGCCGTCGGGGCTCTTGGACGACCTTGCCCAGGCTTTCTATCGATGGATCCAGTATCCTTGAACTGTTTCCATAAGTTACACACGACATTGGGCGTAAAATTGAACTCTCTACAAATTTGGACTTGAGATTGGCCTGCTTCTAGCCTCCCCACAATTCGCCACCTCATTCAATCATCTAAACGTTGGTGGTTACTCATTTTTACTGTTACAATTCGAAAGAAACCGATTGCTGCAAAATCACATCAAGAAATTCGTCGAGGTGTGCTAGCGAACGAAATGCGTCTTAACTTACGCGTTTTATAAAGCCTGTTTCTTTACTGGCTCCACCTACACACACGTCTACGCTTACGTATTTGACGTACAAGATTTGCATTTTTGTCTAGAATCAGTGGTTTTACATTCAGTTGAGTTCTTTTCATGAAATTCGATAAAATATGCAAATTCTCTTAATTTATTTCACCTGTGTATAAGCAGATTTATCTATTTCGAGCCATAAATTCTTAAAACGCTTAAATATTACAGTTTCGTGACCTTCAGATGTGCCGAATATAATAGAAATCACACTGGATAGTACAATTATATGGTGACGACATGCAACCCAAATAAGATCTGTCCCTAAATATTTTTTAATTCTGGTGTATGCACATTTGTGTAAACCATTATTAGCGGCTGTGGTATCGAACGTCAGTATTTTAATTTGAAATATAATATTCCATTTGTGAACTGTTTCAATACATGCTTTTGCTTGTAATTCTCCAGTTCCACTTTCAATCTTTCAATTTTTGCAATTCCAAGGAGCTTCTCTTGACCATTTCCTGAAAGAATAACGGCAACTGAATCAACTTTCTTTATGATCAATCAATATCTGGTAACATCTTACCATCAAAGTGTAATAATAGAGGTTCATCTAAAGAATTTTTTTGTTTCTGCAGCTTGTTGCCACCCTTTTCTTCTATGTCTCCTTATTGAGCTTCGAGAGAGGGTTTTTGGAGAAATATCGTTCCCACGAGCACGTGCAACATCTTTCCGATCAGAAATATTAAGACGATCTAGTGCAACTACAACTTCAGGAGACTTAAATATATTTTTTACATATTTTTTTGCAGCAGCTTCGGGAACTGTAATTGTAGTATTGAGATCGGATTGGGATGTAAATGACAGCGGCAGGTACTCTTCTTCACTTTCAAATTCTATCGAATGTAAAGTTTCTGAGTCTGATAATTCTAACATGATTTTTTTTACTCTAATTTGTAATTTTGTTTCTCTTTCTTCATATCGTTCTTACGTTAACACTTTATTATATTCCAGTTTTCTGTTTCTTATTTCTTTTTGTGTAGTTTTCATGCCAATTCCACTCGTAGAACAACAAAAAACACCTTTTTGATGTTGAAAGAACTCTCTATCTTCTTTGTTGCTACGTTTTATGTTCTTTAAAAATACAAATGTTGAGCGACCTCTTAATATTATAGGATTCGCCTGAAATTTTATTTACATAATATAAATAGGAATAAAATAGGGCTTCTGGAAGGAATATTCTTACACTTTTATTTTTCAACATTATTTCATGACCACCTTAATGGGGCAGCCTTTCACCCCCGTCAAAACACAATCTCTCGTGCCTACGAACGGACTCACTAACACAACCTTTCCCTATGGAGGTCTTTAACTCTCTCCCCCGTGCACAGGGCATCTCCCGACACACCACTCTTCGAATCGCCTCCAAGCCGGGGTCATTCAACCCTCGACTGTCCCCTCAAGGAATATCGCAGGGATATATATATATATACACTCAAGAGCCAAAACATTATGACCACCCCTACATTTTGCAATGAATTCGCCTGGATGACGTGGAAGGCACGTGATCAGGTGGAAGTGGTATTTAACTGCTGTTGGAGAGTCTGAAGAATAATTCTTTCACTTACTTCTGTGTGTGATGGGAAAGGCTTCGGATCTATGCGACTTTGATAGGGGGCAGATTGTAATGGCTCGAAGGCTCGGAACAAGTATTTCCGAAACTGCACGACTCGTGGGTTGATCGTGACCTACAGTTGTTCGTACTTATGCAAAGTGGATGAATGACGGTGAAACCAGCAGTAGACGACATGGTGTTGGACGTCCACACGCTATCAAGGAAAAGGTCGTTGGAGACTGTCTCGCATGGTGAAGCAAAACCGGAGCCAGACAGTGGCTCAGCTGACAGCCCAATACAATGCAGGGCCAAGTAGAATAGTATCGCAGCACACTGTTCAGCGGACACTGTTGGATATGGGGCTACGCAACAAACGTCCCACTCATGTGCCTTTGCTGACCTAGCGTCATCGCCAACTGCGCCTGCGCTGGGCCCGGGAACATCGCGACTGGTCCATGGATCAGTGGGAGAGAGTTGCCTGGTCAGATGAATCACGGTTTGTCATTCATCACGCCGATGGCCGTGTCAGGATACGCCGTCTTCCAGGCGAACTGTTGCTCCCTCAATGTACAGTAGGTCATACACAGGCCGGTGGGGGCGGTATTATGCTTTGGGGGACGTTCTCTTGGGCGTCTCTGGGACCCGTGGTTGTGGTAGAGCAGACCATGAATGCTACAGGGTATCTGAACATCATTGCGGACCAGTTGCACCCTTACATGGCCTCTGTTTTTCCAGGTGGAAATGGAATATTCCAACAGTACAACGCCCCGTGTCAGAAGGCTAAAATTGTGTCGGAGTGGTTCCAGGAACATGATGCTGAATTCCAGTTAATGTCCTGGCCGCCTAACTCACCGAATCTCAATCCGATAGAACACATTTGGGATGTCATGGGACGGCAGCTCAGAGTTCAAAGACCACCAATTCGCAATATCTCGGATTTGCGTGACCGTTGCTTAAACATCTGGTACAATCTGTCTCCGGCCATCTACCAAGGACTTGTGGCATCCATGCCAAGGCGGGTTGAAGCTGTGTTGCGCGCCAAAGGTGGGCCAACTCGTTATTGACAGGTGGTCATAATGTTTTGGCTCTTGAGTGTATATATATATATATATATATATATATATATATATATATATATATATATATATATATATATATATATATATATATATATATATATATATATATATATATATATATATATATATATATATATATATATATATATATATATATATATATATGTATTTATATACATATATATAGTGGTACCTCGACTTACGAGTTTAATTCGTTCCATGACTTAGCTCGTAACTCGAAATACTCGTATCTCGAATCGATTTTCCCCACTGAAATGAATGGACTTGTTATTAATTCGTTCCGGGCTCCCCCATAACACCGCAATTTTTTGTTACATGCTTTTAAATAAGAAAAACGTGCTTATAAACGACGAACATTGTATAAAAATGCAATATAATAGAATGTACTGCAATAAATTTGTTTTATTAAGTTTAGTAATAAGTATATATATTTGTTTTATTAAGTACAACATTTACCATGGAGATCAGATTTGAAGATGATGATGGAAGAGGAGGACAAAGGTTGAACTGAATAATTAAATCTTATTCGTTGACTTTTGATCTTTTCGCCCCGCTTTCCTGACTCTCCATTTTATTACCAACTACTCTCTTAAAGTGAACGAGTGAGACATGAAAGCTGGGCGATTGTTGCATCGTTCACTGTGGCTGCAATGTCCAGATTCTTCTTTTTAAGAATCTGAAGAACGTTTTCTCAGAATCGAATCTCTCGGTTTAAGACTGGATAGTAGTCTCAGAATATTATACAATTGTATAATAATTTTACATAAAGGTTGTAAATATAATATGCTTCTTGTGTTCTCATTTGATGAGCACGTAACATGGTATTCGCTGTTCCAACTAGCGGTGGGATATCTGAAGATTGCTCGTAACCCGAATTTTAGCTCGTAACTCTAAGCAAAAAAATCTACTGAGAGAATGCTCGTATCTCGAAAAACTCGTAAGTCGAGGTACCATTGTATATATATATATATATATATATATATATATATATATATATATATATATATATATATATATATATATATATATATATATGACAAAGTTCGTTGTCATGGGTTATTAATTGATGAAAAGCAATCGGGCACTGCAATGAATATACACGACATAGTTTCATTAACTGGTTTTTATTCCATTACGTTTTGTCCAGAGCTCCGACAAAGTTCAGCACACCACCCCATTTGAAATCTCTCATGAAGACGTATGTGTTACTTCTCTCAAACTTAAGTGCCGACAGACTAGATTTTCTTTGTTACACTCCCCAATCTTTCCGCTGATTCATCATGGAATGTTTTCCACATTTCTTCTTATGTAATATTTTTACGTAACTTACTTCTGCCGAAAAATATCTCTTTTCTAAACGGTACCCGCCTAGTGGCGACCCCTATTGATAGTTTTTGCTATTAGCAACCCTTCTTCTTTTTATGGCGAATTTTCGTGAGTTAATAATTTTTGATTGCCAATTCCGTTTTTCTCAAACAAAAGCCCCCTATATTTTAGTTTTATGTTTTTCCTTACAACTCCCCCCCGTCCTCTGAAGGCGTGCACACAAAGAATGGCCAGTTCAGTGCGGCATGTCTCCAGAAGAGAAAACTTAAATTAAATTCGAACTCAACAGATTGTTTCTTGAAACGGATGCTGAACAGGGCTGCAGTCCCTAATCAACAAAATTAAATGAAGACCTAAATGAAAACTATTCCTAACTAAATTTTTCTTTTCTTATTCCTAACTTGGTTTCCTAACTATCTCTAAATTAAATTATTATTATACACAAAAATGAAGGAGCTCTAGATAAAATATACAACTTACAGCTGTCTCCAGTCGAGACAGAAACTAATATATCACATTAATAATCATTACAATAAAGTTCACAACATTATCTACAAAAGTCAAAAATAATTTAAAGCACTTATCAAAACAAAATTAAATCACTAAATTTACATTATTATTACCTTGACACGTGAAAATTAAGTATTCAATAGTTAACAATAGTACCCCTTTTTTTCATCAATTATCCACAACAATTTTAAGTGGTAAGAATTGGACTGCCACAATTAAAGTTACACAAATGGGCACAGGCTTGAATTTTATCAAGTCCATGCCTAGTATTGGCTACCCTGGAGTTCTGTAGTTCTTTGACTAGTTACAAAATTCTTAATTCTTCATCAATAGCATTCTTACTCCAGCTTTTTGGACAGTTCCAGAAAACATTTCACATATAAATTCAAAAATATTAATAAAATATCATTAAAAACAAGGAAATAATACAAAAGTACTGAAAAATAGATGTTGTGGCGTCACGTATCCCAGGAGGCCTCCATCATGTTTAGTTATCTTTTCTCTGTAAAGGCTCAGAGGCAAAAACATTAATATTTGACACTATAACAAATTCGACTTTTTTCATAGGATCCAATTTATAACACATCATATTTTAAGCTTCATCAATTTCATTTATCTTATAGAACTTTTCCAACATTTTAAAATTTACTTACATGAAATTCAACACTTCTTCATAATTTAATTTACAATTTTCATTTAGACATAATTTTCAGTTACAATTTACCACATTAAATTTTCATAATGACAGATTCATTATGTAATACAATTCACTTCTGGTACTGGTGTACCACTCCTTCATCTGTGTACATTCTGTTTAATTCAAGGTGTATGTTTTTGTTTGTGTGTGTTTGTGTAGTTGAGTGAACAAGTGCTTAGTTGGGTCAGAGGAGAGCAGGTTCAACAATTTCCCACCGTCTTAACCACAACTCACAACTCAAAATAAAATTTAGATTGAAAAATTGGTTCGTATAGTGCACGACACTGAAACTCTAGATTGGGAAAGGCTCAAAAGAGATCAGTATTCACTCACTGACTCCAGAAAAATGAAAGGATTTAACACCCAGCTAACCAAGAGCAAAAAGGTAATCCGTTCGCTCATGATTTCCAATGGGGAAAACATGAGTCAACAGAAACCAGAAGGAAAGGGAGCACAAAAGAGCGGTTATCCCACAGCCTGTCTTTGGTCATTATTTTGTTTATTTTGGATTAATTCAGCACTTAAAGTGACTGACACGTAGAATTGCTTATATACAAATGATTAGTTAATTGGGATAACTTCCAACGCTTGGGTAGAAGTGGGTGATAGTATAGAACTTCAAGAAAGAGGGAAATTAAAAAGGTAAAAGAATTAGACTTGTCATAATCGTTGGTTGATTCAGAAGATCCAAAACATCATATAAAACAGGTTTCTAGTAGAGAGTTTAAATCGACAGTTTTTTAAAAATTATATTTAGACAACACACAAGGAAATAAAACCAAAAGAAATGGATCTCTGAACTTGAGGTTGGTCATAATTGGGCAAATATCACATACAGTTCAGCTTATAAAACAATTCAAGACATTATAAACTAGTGATAAACATTTCAACATACTCAGATTTTATAGATTTAGAAAAAGTTCTTTTAACAGTTATTTAAATTTTAACTCATATAATACAATTGTTAAAGTCAAATAAAAATCAATACAAATCATATTATAGTTTTTCCTTAATTTCAGAAATACAATTTAATTTTCATAGTTTTATCAATATTAACATTCAAAATTCACAATTTCAATTTTATTTGCAATTAGTACAAAATTTTCCTTTATTCCGTCCCCTCCCCCCAAGAAATGCTGCATGAACTGAAATTTATTTTAATTTAAACTCATTTTGTGGATGAAAATGTCTTAATCTTGTTGAATGTACAATGTCTGTGGATTTTCCAGTATATTGATTTGGTCTGTTAATTTCAAAATTTACATTCAAAATTTACAATTATATTTTTCAAGGCATAATTTTTCTCATGTTTTTCTTAATTGTCTGGAATGGAAAGCTATTGGGTGTAATTGTCCATTTGGATGTTTTTGATTCAAAACTGCAGCTATTGCTTCTTCACTGGCATCAACGTACAAGTGGCATGGATAATTTGGATTATATAAAGTCAAAATTGGTTTTCAAATTAACTCATCTTTTAATTTTTGATATGACTTTTGACATTCAGGGGACCAGTTCCATTTTTCATCTTTCTTTAATAATTTGTTGAGTGGTAATCTTAACTTTGCATAATCTTGAATGAACTTTAGGTATACATTCATGGAACCTAAAATCTTTGGAGTTCTTTTACATTTTTCGGTTGTAACAATTTTTTATTGTCTCAATGTTTGTATTTTGTGGAGAATATTGTCCTTGTGACACCTCATAACCTAAGAAATTCATTTCCTTCTTTGCAAATTGACACTTTGATTTCTTTAGTTTGATATTTTCTTGTTTACAGATTTGAAAAATTTCTAAGTGTTGCATATGTTCATTAAAAATTTGAGAAAACATTATTATGTCATCAAAGTAATTTAGTGCATATTTTATTTGATACTGTTTAAAATTTGTCTAATTGCTCGTTGGAAAACACTTGGAGCATTCTTCTAACCAAAGGGGAGCCTGAGCTACTCATATAGTCCAAAATTAGTAGTAAAAGCTAATTTTTCTGAGTCTTTGTCATGTATTGCAATATGCCAATAACCCAAAGTTAAATCAAGTGTTGAAAACTACCTTGCATGGGTCAGTTGGTCTAAGAGGTCATCTATTCTTGGAATAGGTTCTGAATCAAATTTTGTGATAGAATTTAATTTACGATAATCTATGCATAAACAAGTTTTTCCTTCTCCTTTCTTGTTTACTAAACACACTGGTGATGCAAATGGTGAATGGGATGGTTTAATAAATCCTGCTTTTAACAACTCTTTTATTTGTTTTTGCATTTTTAAATTTTCAGTTTGTGAGGAACGATATGGTCTAAGAGCTATTGGAAGTTCTGAAGTTAAGTGGACTCTTTGAGGTTCTAATTTTATTTTTCCTACATCATATTTATCTCTTGAAAATACTTTATCAAATATCCCTAAAATACAATCTAATTTTGACCAGTCCTCAGGTATTTGTTCTGGGGCCAAACTTTCCAAAACATAACTGGACATTTTAAAAAGAGCATTCAGAGTACCATCGGGGATACCTGATTCCTCCTGAAACTCAACGTTATTGTTTACAGTTCTACTTTCAATTTCAAAATCCTCACATCTCAAGTTTGGTTCTCTCACATCAGGGTTAAAGTCATTTTATTATTTCACACAATCATTTTTTAAAACACTGTTTACATTTGAATCATCACAACAAAAATTTTCACTTTCAATTTTCTGCTTAAGTGAATGACCATTTTTAACACTGTTATAACTTTTAAAAGTTTTAAAAACATTATCACAATTTCTTAAATTCTTAGCATTACACACATTATAAGCATTATATATTTCACCACAATTATCAAAATTTTGTTAATGAAATGCATTAGGACTCTTAAATTTATAATCACAACATAATTCAATTTCATTTCTACATTGATATAACCTTAAATTTTTTAAATTAATTTCTAATTTAAACTTTCTTATTTCATTAAGACCTAATAATAAATATGCTAACTCTGTGTCCACAACATATAAGCTTATTGCTTTTTGAATTTTTCTTACCCTGACATTAGTAGTTATTACATTTTCACATTGATTTGACCATTTGTTTGGTTCAAAATAATTTTTTTATGGTCTAGAACCTTTAAATTAGCCAAATTTTTACATAATTTTCTGATATTATCGTTACTGAAGAACCCGTGTCCAAAAGACACAAAATTTTAAAGTCACTCACCTCTGCAGATATCAGTAGTCACCTTCTCTCTTGTATGTTTTCGTTTGGTCTTTGATAATTGCTGTATTCATAATAGTTGCTCTTTCTGTTTCTGTATTGCTCTGGATTGTTATTTCCTCGCACGTCATATTTTCTTTCATAGTTTTCTCTTCTTGGTTTGAAAATATCTTTCTTCGTTGTCTTCACTGTAATTACTTTCAAATTGTCTTGACTGGGGTCTGGTGTTGTTTCTTTCTCTCCAGTCGCTGGAATCCGGCTGTCTGCTGTGATGCATTTCCGATGTTTTCTTTTCGTCGTTTGTTGATCTGCTGTCTTGAGTTTTAATTGACTTAAAAATCTTCTTCGCTAAATCAAACCACTCATTTATGGATTTTATTTGCCGTATACTGAGTAGAGTGTTCATCTGTGTTGGCGTGTCTATTGTTAGGCTTTCTATTATTTCAATTTCTTGTTTTTGCAATGACGTTCCAAGTTCAACCTTTTTTTTGTAGTACTCTTGTAGATCTACATCCTCTGTTAATCTGAGATTTCGGTATTGTCTCTCCATTTCTTGTCTACTGCGCGAAAAGACTGATGTTAAATTTCTCTTGATTTCTGTATAACTCTTCTTATACAATTGCGTCGCTATCATGAAGTCCTGAATTTCGCCATCAAAATAATGTAAAATATTTTCTCTCCTCCAATCTTCATCCAAACTCAAAGCATTGCATTTTTTTCATAGAGTTCTATCCAAGGCCGAATATTTCTAAATTTCAGATTGTCGTACTTCGGGACCATTAACTTTATCATCTGCAATTCTCCTTTCTCTGCTGTTTTTCCACTGCATTTACTTAATGTTAGAACTTCTTTTTTTCGTGTCTTTCACTTGCTTCTATTTCACATTTATTCTCATCTTTATTTTCATAATCATCGATGACTGTTGCACTATCGTCGTTTTCTTCATGCTTAACCTTCGGTTTATCTAATTGTATATTTGACAAAATTCTTCACTGACAATGTGAAGTCTCCTGGATTCAATTTCACAAAAGAATTTCTCCAGAAATTACTACAAGGGGCAAGATTGAAAATGCAATTTCAGCTTCAGCATAAAAAAATCGACCTGACTCCAAAGCATCCAATCCGATCAACAAATTTTTGTTAAAGAAGAATATTTTAACGTCGGAGTTCACGAATTTCAATTTTTTTATGAGAGAGTAACGCTTTTTGAATGAAAAGACGAGTAGTTGCTTCACGACGTCGGCCTTCACGAAATTAAAAAGAAAATCTCAAATCCGCACAGGACTGTCCATGACGACTGATGACAAAGTTCGTTGTCATGGGTTATTAATTAACCGTCCTACCCTGAATGGGTCGAATCGACACATTTTCATAATTTAATTCATGATAGCTCCCATGGATTTTAATTATGACACCTTATTTTTTGATAATTCCTCAAATAGATAAATTTGTTTAGTTTATAACTTTTTCAGTCATGGAGAATTGTATTTTTTAACAACAAAAAAAAAGTGACATTTTACCTGAATGTGTCTAATCGACCCATTTCAGTAATATTCACAGAAATGCATAAAAAGAAACTATTATTTTTGGATGGTCTGTTTTTCGAATAATCATTAATAGATGGTGCTACTATACTGATATACACATAACGTTCTACTTGTTTGACGTGTTTTGCCATTTTATTTTACAATATCGCGCCTAGTAAGCGTGGTCTTACTGAAGAAGAGATCAGAAAGCTTTTGCAAGAGCTCATTGATCAATCTGATGAAGGAAGTATTAATTATTTGAATGAAACTGATGAATCTGATCACTTATCCATCGAAGAGGATAATAAGAGAACGGATATTTCCGATACAGAAGAAACTGTGCGGTCACCATCTACCTTCGTTAGTCGTAACAAAACCGAATGGTGTAAATTTCCTCCAACTACATAAAAAAACTGTATGTACTAGCAAATAATTCCAATTTATTATTATTTGAAATTTATTTTATTTTATTTATTCTTAATTATTTTACTATATTTGAAATTTTCTGACTTCTGTTCTGACTTTACAGACAGCATAACATTATGAAATTAATCCCTGGTCCTACACATTTTGTAATTCAGCGGATAACTGAACACCCCGTGTCAGCAAGCAAGGATTTCTTGACAAATGACATGATGAAATTAATTCTAGAAGAAACTAACCGAGAAATGAAGAGAGTGTGTTCAGAAAAGGATAAAACCTACACATTGATTTCTGCTGAGGAACTTGAAGCTTATACAGGTAAAAAAATCTGAAACTTTTTTCGCGAAAATTTATTTATAAATTGAAATAAAATGCAAATAATTACATGATTTGAAATTCAATTATTTTTTTCATTTTTGAGTTATTTTCATTCTTTTTTTGACAGGTTTGCAAATTTTAGCTGGAGTCCATAAGTCAGCAGGAGAATGTCTGAAAGAGTTATGGAGAGAACAAGATGGTCGGGACTTTTTTCGTGCAACTGTCTCTGCAACGTTTTAAAATTATTAGACAGTTTCCTTGAGTTGATGACAAAGAAAGTAGAGCAAATTGACGTCTTGTAGATAAGCTAGCTGCAATAAGATCAATATTTGACATATTTATTGTACAATTGCCAAAGATGTTGGTTTCTTACGAAAATGTAACAATTAACGAACAGCTTGTGCCTTTCCGTGGTAATGCCCATTTCGACAATATTTACCATCAAAGCGAAGAGGGAAATACAGAATTAAATTCTGGTTGATGTCTGATGTTAAAACAGCTGCATAAAATAGGTCTCAGCATTGTTTGCACTACTGAAACCTATAATGGAAAGCCTTCTTATGGTGAGAGAGACAAAAATCAAGGAAGAAATGTTGTATTGCGCCTGGCAAATTCGATTGAGGGTACCGCTCGAAATATTACAGTTGATAATTTCTTCACAGATTATAGTCTTGCTAAAGAAGTCTTGAAAAAATTAACTATCGTTGGAACCCTCAGAAAAAACAAGTCATTTATTCCGTCTGAATTTCAATCATCATGTGATAGAGAAACATTTTCCTCATTATTTGGTTTTCAACCGGATATGACTCTTGTTTCATATGTGCCGAAAAGAAATAAATCGGTAATCCTCCTTTCAACTATGCACCATGCGGCCAAAGTTTCCCACAAGAAAAAAAAAGAAACAAGAAATAATTTTATGTCATAATGAAACTAAAGGGGGAGTATATACTACTGATAAATTATCTGCCACGTATACTTGCAAAAGGGGAACTAGGAGATTGCCTGTGTGTTTATTCTACAATATAATTTACCTTGCTGCAATAAATGCATTTGTTGTTTTTATGCATGCAAATCCTTCTTACAATCAAAACAAGTTATAAAAAAGGCGCCTTTTTCTTAAGGAACTTGGTAATCAGCTGACCGAACCTAACCGAAATGTTAGGATGAAAAAAATATTGCAGTTACAATAAAGAAGAAATAGGTAATTGCAGAAGGTGAAAAACCAGAAAATAGCAGTACACTGAAACGACGAAGATGCAAAGAATGCGATCCAAAGAGATATCGAAAAACGTAAACGAGGTGTGCTTCATGCTTAAGTTTTCTTTGCCAAGAGCATGTAAATATGTACTGTAAATCTTGTTTGTCTTAAGAAATGTATCAAGAAAAATGTAAGTGAAACATAATATATTTGAAAAATTTATATTATTTCCCAAGTTTTTAAACCCTTAACAACGCTCATAGAAATAAGAGGTTGAAAAGGACGGGGGGGAGGCAAAAATGAAGAAGGGGATTATAAAAGAAATAAAATGTGTTGTTTCTATTAATAAACACAAAATATATAAAATAAATCTATATAAAAATATTTGTTATGACCTAGAATAAATATAAACCAAACTGGGTCGAATAGACCCATACAGGCAAAACGTAACTTTTTTTCAACAGGGTAGGAAGGTTAATGAAAAGCAATCGGGCACTGCAATGAATATACACGACATAGTTCCAGTAACTGGTTTTTATTACATTACGTTTTGTCCAGAGATCCGACAAAGTTCAGCTCACCACCCCATTTGAAATCTCTCATGAAGACGTACGTGTTACCTCTCTCAAACTTAAGTGCGGACTAACTAGATTTTCTTTGTTACACTTCCGCCCAATATTTCCACTGATTCATCATGGAATGTTCTCCACATTTCTTCTTATGTAATCTTTTTACGTAACTTACTTCTGCCGAAAAATATCTCTTTTCTGAACGGTACCCGTATAGTGGCGACCCCTATTGATAGTTCTTGCTATTAACAACCCTTCTTATTTTTATGGCGAACTTTCGTGAGTTAATAATTTTTGATAGCCAATTCCCCTTTTTCCCAAATAAAAGCTCCCCTATATTTTAGTTTTAGGTTTTTGCTTACATATATACTTATACATATATATATATATATATATATATATATATATATATATATATATATATATATATATATATATATATATATATATACATATATATATACATATATATATATATATATATATATATATATATATATATACATATATATATATATACATATATATATATATATATATACATATATATATATATATATATACATATATATATATATATATACATATATATATATATATATATATATATATATATATATATATATATATATATATATATATATATATATATATATATATATATAGAGAGAGAGAGAGAGAGAGAGAGAGAGAGAGAGAGAGAGAGAGAAGATCTTCTTTCTTTCCAACCTTAAAACCAACGCTTTGTGACGATCATTACTTATGCGTGATGTCATGTCCTATGATCTTTTTGCTAAACTAAGCATTTTCTTAGCGCCAACTCCTCAAGGCTAATCCGTTTACTAAAAATTCTGCCTTGTAGTTCTGCGGAATTGAATCAAGTCTAACCCATTTATTCTATTTTCACTGCATTACCTTATGCCGCTTATTTGAACTCCCAGACTTTTAAATTGTTAATCGTATATTTTACTAACTAAATCCCTTTTTAAGGTCGCGCGATCGCCCCCCCATATTTTTAGCCTCACGACTTCGCCCCCCCCCTTCCTTGAAGGCATGCACACAAAGAAGATTCAACTCTCTGCAGCAAGTCTCCAGATAAAATTAAAATTAAATTTAAATCCTAACCGACAAAATGCTTAATAGGTCTGCAGAACCTATTCAACAACATTAAACATTAACCCTAACTACTGACAACTCAGCATTATCTTGTTAACCCATTTAAACTAACTAAAATTAAATTAATATTTACGATTAGAATAGGGCAATCGTTCTCCTTAAGGCGTTTACACAAAGAATGTCCAGTTCCCTGCAACACGTCTCCAGAAGAGAAAAACAACTAAAATTAACTTAATTAATCATCAACTAAAAATTGCTGTGCACGGCGGATCCTTCCCCACACAACAAACTCCGAGAAACCCAACTAATTTATTTTTTTACGACTTGATTCAACCACATCAAAATTAACTAAATTTCCCCTAAATATTTGACATTTAATTAAAAAAACTAATATTATTATTCTCATTTTCTAAATTCGTGCATCTAATCCCATGGAGCTGAGAAAAATACAAATTACATAAATGTCTCCTTTCGAGACAAAAAGTTGACGCAGAACGATTTGAAGATTATAATCATTATATCAAATTAAATATAAAAGAATTTTATACCAGCATATTATCAATAAAACACTAAAATCAAAGATAATTAACACAAAATATAAATTGAAAGTTTAAGAACATGATATTCAAAATTTTCGTGTGAACACCCACACCATTCTTTTTAGCTCAAGAAAATCACTTTGTGCCATAGCACCTTGAGTCCATTTCCTAGAAGATGAGTCCTGACTTTAAAATTGACAAAGTTCAGAGTCTTTCTAGCACATACAGTTCTTGCAAAATTTGGGGTGTCACGAAACTTCAAAAAAATAAAACATAACTTTTATTCCCTACACTGTCATTAGTATTTAAAACCCTTCCTCAGATGTCTGTTATGGTGGTCATACTCCACAACAGCACTGGGAAATTTACTAAGAGCTTTCAGCGTATCATCGGGGATACCTGATTCCTCCGAAACTTCAAATTTGACACAAAAGAAAGCAATAGTGAAAAACATAACCCTAAAACATATTTCAAATTCTCCAATATTTCAAAAATTTTTCGTTTTCAACATGATGTACAAATTTTTTTTACCTCTGAGTTTTACAAAATAAGGAAGCATGTCTTTTCACAACATGCTTGTCTGAAATTTACAGGGAGACCTCCAAAAACTAGTAAACGAAGTGGCAACCAAAAACACACAAGAAAATAAACATCAAATTATTAATACTAAAACACAATAAACAATTTAAAGGATCAAATTTAAGTGCTTTAAACTCAAAAATATACAATTTCAATATGAAAAAGACAATTAAATCATTGGGGTAAGAAATTAACTTTCTTTAACCCATTAATGCCTATTGGTACGAAAACATACCAGCTTAAGAATAGTTATTTTTCTCTGCACTAAATGTCTCTAGTTATCCAATATTGTTCATGTGATTCAAGAATAGTTCACTGATACCGGGAAAAATAGATTTTCCTCCATTTGCTCTCAAGTTATTGTTGTTATTTGACGTTATGCTCATGTGAAAGAGTCGTGAAACAAGATGCCCCTGACATCACATAGAATATAGTAAGTTTAGAGTTTTGGATTTATCTCAAAATTATATATTGACTATTAATCACTGTTAAAAAAGTGTATTTTTTAAATTAATGTCACTCGAAAGTCATGTTTTGCTTTGTATTATAAAATATAAAAACTTATATATCGTTGGTACGAAACTGTACCAACCGGCTAATGTATAGTCAAGTTTGAATTAAAATCGGAAATATTTCACGTTTGAATTAAAATCGAAAATCTTTCACGTTTGAATTAAAATTTTTTGAAATAATATTTTGACTTTAAATCATTGTTATAAAAGTGTATTTTATAAATTGTTGCCCCTTGAAAGTCATGCTTTTATGCTGTTGGTATAAACTTTTGAGTGTAGAAGAGTCTATAATTCCATATTTCGGGCACCACGGACTAAAACATTTCGTAAGAGGTAAGCCAATACGTTTTGGCTTCAAACTTTGGACTCTGTGTTCTTCTAATGGTCTTTTATTGTATGCTGAACCTTATTGTGGAACATCTACAAAATTATCAAAATCTGATTTAGGCCAAGGTGCCGATGTTGTTCTTGGGTTACTAGACAAATGCGAGATCCCACCTGGGACACATGTTGTCATGGACACTTATTTACTAGCATTCCCTTGCTGAAAGAGCTATCGAAAAGAGGCATAGCAGGAACAAGGGACATTGAGAGAAAACAGGCTGCAAAATGTTCCTTTATCATCCAAAGAAAAAGTCTGCAAAGGGCACATATGAATATATGAAGATATCAGTATCGTCAAATGGAATGACAAAAAAGTTGTTACTGTTGCAAGTAACAAAGTTTCTACAAAACCTATTACATCTGCTACTCGATGGAGTGCCGCAGAAAAAAAGAAAATTAATGTTTCCATGCCACAACAGCTAAAAATTTATAATAAGCATATGGGTGGTGTCGACCTTGTTGATCAAGCTGTGGAAAATTATCGCGTAAGAATTCGTTCTAAAAAGTGGTGGTGGCCATTGTTTTCGTTTGTACTTAGTGCCAGTGTTATACTAAATGGAGGGAAATTGTATAAAATGAAAAATTATATTAATGAAATCCCACTTCTTGAGTTCGTACGACAATGCACACAGGAACTGTTAGGCACTTATGGAACATTGCCTAGAGGGCCAGGTAAGCCAATTTCATTTAGGCATAAAACGGCCTCACAAATCAGATTTGACAAGAATAGTCACTGGGGAATCAGATCAGATCAAGAACATGCCCGTTGCAAGAACCGTTCCGGTAGAAGCAGCTACAAGTGCGAAAAGTGTAATGTGCCACTGCATCCCCAGTGCCATAAAAACTATCATGTTTGCACTCAATAGACATTTTATTGTTTTATTCTGTCAGAAAATCATCTAACGTGCTTTTGATTTAATTGTGGTATCCCCGATTTTGTTATTATTTTCATTAATAAATACATTTAATATTAGCTTTTATTCTCGATGTGTACTACACACATACGCCGATTGGTACGAAAACGTACCAGTAAAAAAAACTATAGTTAAAGGGCAACTAAAAATATAATTTTAGTATAATGCACATTAATATACTTAAAACATACAAATATGAGAGAAGTAACAAAAATGGTTAAAGAAAACGAAGTCGGAATTAATGGGTTAAAACACTTCCCTATACATTATAATACCATAAACTTTTCATTTCATTCAAAACCAATTTAAATACCTACTCAAGTTTGAAGTAAACATGGTTGAACTCATGCTTAGTTCTGCTTCTAAACACAAATTGATAAAATATGTTTATATACTCACATTTTGATCAAAAGTCACAATTTTATCAAATTCAAAATTAAAAACCTCATACCTTACACCTTTTCCAATGCAAACTGAATTCCCTACCTCACAAAACCTTACTTATCAAAATAAATTTATATTAAGGCAATAAAAATACACTTATAAAATTATATCCAAAATTTTCAATTTTATACTCTTGACAACCGATATGCAATATACTGAAAATAAACACATTATTAATCAATAAACCTTAAAAATATTTACAAAATGAAGAGTCTGCCAACAGCAACAAAACTAAAATGGACAATTTGATTTTAATATGTTCTAAAATTTTCCAATAACTATACCAAAACTCATAAATTTTCAAAACATAATGAAATAACAATTTTTAAAATTTACCAAGATTTACTACTAATACTCTGCTATCAAGCTCCCCCCCCCCCGAAAACCAAATAGGATTGACTGGAATGATCATCCCCAGAAAACAATTTTCAACATGTACTTAATTTTTACAATATTAATTTTTCATTTTTTTACCAATAGTTTCAAATTGTGAGAACATTTTCTCCTGAATTTTAAATAGTCACCAAAATTTCCAAAATTTACACAAAATGTTCACATTCTTCATATAATAGTTACTGAAAACAATTTTTCATCAGAACCATTTCAGTTTTAAAATTTTAATACCTTAATGTCAAAAATAAT